>JPFL01000001.1:1581-237110 GCA_000733385.1 Paramecium biaurelia
TTTTTTTTTAATTTATCCACTTTTAAATATCTAGTTAAATATTAAATGTCTACAAAGTAGAATTAAATTTACTGATATTTATATAATCGTTATTCTAATATTTTTACTCTTCCAGAATAAAACATAAAAATAAATCAAAGATAAAAATATATAAAAATAAAATCAAAAAGTAGGTAAATCAAATCAAGGTAATAATTAACTTGCCTTAACCTCAAATTTTAATTTATTTTGGGATTACTTTTACAATTATAAATGTTAATCTTTATTTACAATTATTAATCCTGCAACATAATATAGTAATTATTTCTAATTTCGTTTTTTATATTTATTTGATTCATTATATCTTCTTTAAAAATCGAGTAAGGCAACCGACATTCATCCTGTTTTTCTATTAACTTTAATAATGGGTTTACGAATCATCATAAAGCCCTTCCAATTTTTTTCGCATTTTTATATTCACCATTATAAGTTACTTAAACAAATATTTATTTCCATCATTCGACTCTCGCCTTTTTCCAACTTTGATGCCATAACCTTCTTTATCATATACACCACCCCCACTAAAATATAATTGCATTTTATATCTAATTTTTACATTTATATGTATTATTATCTACCATTGACTTGGTATGTATTCCACATTCCAACCTTTTTGCCATTAGAATATTCACCCCTGCAAACCACTTTACATTCAAGGCTAAATATCTATATAATCTTTATCCATTTTCCAATTTTTATTCCATTTCCTCCTTTCTAAAAAAATCCTCCACCATTAATAAATTGGTTAATTATGTTTTACATCTTAATAAATTTTTTCTATTCATCCCTATATAAAATATCCTATCTTCCATCTTTGTGACCTTTTTTAAATACACACCATCGTAAATTAAAAGATCACTAGACTCATTAAATTACTCAATCCACTTCCCTATCTTAATTTGATCACCTTCTTTATCATATATTCCACCACCACTAATATTTTATATTATCTTTTACATATAAAGTATATCCCATCGACCAACCTTTCTCCCTTTTTGATATTCACCTCTATGTATTTCTTAATATTAAATCCATCATTTTTCTCTTTCTACTTTGGTTCCACCCACTTTCCAATCTTCAAATTCTCTTCCATCCTCATATTCTCCACCACCACTAATGATTTTATTTTTTTCATTTGTACAGAAATTCTAATTTTTCATTTTTAGTCAAATTAAATATTTTTCATCCCCCAATTTTTTTACCACTATCATATTCACCTTGATAAATAAGTTCTGTTATTCCAGCTTTTAACACATTCCAATATCCCTCCCTCTATCCTTAGTCATCGTATTCTCTGCCATCACTAATTCATTATTATCAAATGAAATACATTTCAACACAATCATAGTGATACTTCCAAATCCCTGACCTCAAATCATTCACATATTAGCCAACTTCATAGGCTTTTGCATAACTAAAATTCTTAATTATTATTATACTCATAAAATTTTTTTATTGTATCAGTCCATTAACCATATTTTTTACCTTCTTAAGAGTACTAACCACAACAAACTATCAAATGTTGATCCTTCCATTCCGCTGTCCATAATCCTACTTTTTTATGATCCTTCCCTAATTTCCCTTTCCAATGAAGATGCTTGACTTCTAAATTTGTAATTATTTTTGGTGTACTTAGTAAATCATAATTGATAAATCTTTTAATATTATTAATAATACGTTTAAAGAATTTCACCGTTCTAAATATATTAAATTTCTCTAAATTTTGTGTATTCAATATGAAAATTAGTTTTTGTAATTTCATACGGACCTTTTAAAATTCACAATGTTCTTGAATTTTTTCATCCTTTAATATTCCTGAAAATTATTGATTAATTATTTGAATGAGCTTTTCTATTTCTTGTTTCAGATAAATTAGATTATTACATTTAGTTTAAGTAATGAGTTTTTAATTCAAATTATTTAGCTTATCACCCTATGAAATTTTTAACATAATCTCAAGATCTGAATAAGATAATTTTGAAGTGGATAGTTAATTATTCATTAAATTTAAGTAAATTGAATCTTGTTCTTCAATCATATCATAAATCCTTTTGAAGGATTCTCTTAAATCTTACCATTTTCTCATTAATAGAATTTCTATTTCTTTAAAGAGAGTACATCAAACTCCAAAAAAAATTATCTACCAAGTTTGGATAAATAAAGAGTATTAATCTATCTATTGACATATTGTACAGGCCAGACATTGAATTGATTTTTGAAAGCGATCTCATTAACTCTTGAATAACAGATTATATAGAAAGAAAAGAATCAAAAATAAGGTAATATTTGAAATAGGGCTTCGTAGAATAAAGTAGGATTTTCACCTACAAATTTGGGTGAGCAAAATCTAAAGTTCTTGTAATATCCTAATTTATTAGAATTCAGATGAAGTAGGATCTCAAAATATATTAAGTAAATAAATAAGATTGATTATATTTGTCAGATATATTTATTTTGGAACCTTTGTGACTGAATTCATGAATAACTAAAATGAAAAAAGAAAATTCACTTCTTAAAACTAGGTTACATTTTAAATTAATTTTCAAATGAAAATACTCCTTATAATTCGGTCAATTTAGAACCTTAAAAAAAATATTTGATATTACATTTAGATTTCCAAACCAAAAATATTAAGTCTTACATAACATGATAAGTAAGAGAAGTAAGAATACACTATTAATTTTATTAAGTTTAAAAGCAAAGAAGCAGAGTTTATTAATATTGACGATTCAAATTATATTATTTCTTTAAGAATCCTGTTTCATCAGCTGTTTTATAAGAGCATCCTTCAATTCTAATTGTTAGAAGCTCTTAAACTATATATTCTACATTGTTAAAAGTATATTGACCATTCGTTTAAATTAATTGTTGTCTTTTCGGGTGACAGATAATACTAATTAAATATATAATTCATCAATATCCAATTTACTTTTCTATTTTATTTTATTCTCCTAAATCCCTCTTTGTTGTGTTGTAGTATCAAATAAAGAATAGTATCTTTGAAGATACTTATAATTCTAATACTTATATTTTATCTTCTTTCATGATACTAAAACATAATTTCAATATTTCTATCCAAATTTATAATAATCTCCATATTCTCTCTTTTGCATTCTACTATCCTTCATACAAACTTATTTTTAAATTTTCCTTTCCCTCTTCTTATTAAACCATCAATAAATTAACTCACTCTTTTTGTTTCCCGTTATTATTTATAATCATTGCATATTGATTGGATAATGATGTAAATGAATTATACATCAAAGTGGGTTAAAAAATCTTCTCTTCTGCTAAATCTGTTAAATTATAAAATCCAATAATGTATTGGTTCTAATATTAAAATTATTGCATTAAATATCCATCATAATAAAATGAATTATCCTAATTAAATAAATTACAATAATTGGGGAATAGTTTAAATTACTGTAGCTATTGGTTTTGTATCAATTAACTTTAAATCTTTTACTCTAACCTCAATTATGCACCTAATATCATTATTACCTACTAGTAAAGTTACATCATTCTGTCTGTTTCTAGAATAAGAATATTATCAAAAGAAGAGGTCACATATTAGCAACCAAATGGTTAATAGCAAAATTATATCTGAAAGGATACTATAGATGTCAGTTTTATTGATTAGCCATAAATTAACATCAATTGATAAAAGGGGTCAGATTATGAGATTTCCATATTGTCTTCTATAGTAAAATACAAAATGACCGAAGAAATAAATATTTCTTTTGATAATCGATTAAAAGTAATAAATGATAATTCACCTACTGAAAAATCTTGACACTGACACTTGTTAATTAGATATTTGCTATACGTTGTTGTTTTTTTAGTTTATCCAATACAAGTATTGAGGGTAATTATTTATATACCTAAGAGATAATATTGATTCAAAAGGCTCCTTATTTTGAAAATTATGAAAATGTTTAAGAAAGTAAAATAACTTCTGGTTGATTTATATAACCCGAAGAATTGAAGATAAAAGTTAGCGGAATAAAAAGTATTAGATTCTCCTATTATGAATTATTTTAACAAATTGTTAACAAATTGAATACAATTTGTAACTATCAGATGTTGATGATAGACATTCACTAAAATTTAAATAATAATAACTTAAATTTGAAAGAATAATAAAATCAGCCTTTTCAATATAAATGGATGAGTTATTCTGTAAAGCAAAAAATTAGTTGTTTATGAACAATGTTCTGGAGAATAACAATATTATTAATCGACTTTTCTATCATTGATTATAGTTAAAACTGTAAATGTTACTCAAAATTAAATTTATCAATAAATTTATTGGGTATGAAATCATCAATGAATTAAGTTAGTATGACTACTTGTTTACAGTATTTATTAAATTCTCTTCATTTAGATAAGAGTAATGGTTTAATTAAGAGTTGATTACAATGCTGTTGGATTTAATGTCGAATTTACAGAGTAATTGTAAATCACTTATGGATAGGCTTTTTATTAGGAAGAAGATAAATTTTATAATTGATAAATTAGATTATAAGACTAGATATTACTAAGTAAGTAATAACTATTTTCATAAAATATTATTGAATTTTGATATAAGCTTGTACTTAAAAATGTACAAATAATATAAACTCATAAGCTATGATAGTAAAGGATTATAAACAAAACAGGTGAATTCCTAAAATCCACATAAAAGAATTGGTTATCAGATTTTCTCCTGTTCAAACTTTTTACATAAAAAAATGTTTTTTGCAATTTCTGAATAAGTTAGGTTCAATACTAAGGCTGGTAATTAAATTTTATAAACAATTATTTCTGTGTTAAAAGAAAATATAATAAAAAATATCTGTTAAATTATAATTCGTTACAGTAAATGCAAAGCAATTCTTAAATATTATTTCTACCACCAAACTTAAATAATATAAATTTGAAATTGACTTTAAAATTATTCTTCATATATTAGGAGTTACAACTAAGTCAATATTTAATCTAGATTTAATTCATAAATTTTAATTCCCTTCAAAACTTATGATTAGATTTTTCAAGATCTTTTTTTAAATTTATTTTCAGTAAATAGTAGAATGTAAAGTTCTTAACAGTATTTGACTTCAAAAATAATTATGAGTTACTTTAAATATTTCTTATCTAGTAAATATGAGTTCTTGATGTTAATAATCATTTTCAGAATTTGAATATATTGTGAATTATGTATTTTGAGTATTGTCTGAAAAGAAAAATCAATATTTATATGACTTTAATAGATTATTGAGTTTTAACATCCCCACAAAAAAACCAAAAATTTCCCATTATTAGACTTCGAACATAATACCTATATTTGATTGCATTAATAATATACCTTTGAATTTTAAGAAGCATTAATAATTGTAAAGTTTAAACAATAAGGAAAGGTGAAATTCGATTTTAATTCAAATGTATAATCTGATGATATAGAAAATTAGAAAATCTCTTGCGAATTAATTGTATAAATGTAAGGATTTATTCTATTCGAAATATCAGAATCAATAAATGTATTATTAAAGCTACTTAAATTTTAAAATTGGGCCGAAAATAGTGAAACGATAGTAAACGTATTTGATCCATTTACAATTGATTATATTTCGGCCTAATAGGCATATAGGATTAAGATTAATAAACAATATTGTATTATAGCAGCAAAATGAGAATTATTTGATGATAATGATTTGAAATCTATAATAATGTTGATGATATTTACTATTGCCTTTTGTTTGGTAAACTTCTTACCATGAATTGATTAATTCTACATTTGGAACATGAGAGCTCATATTACATATTAATGATGAGATAGTGGATAGGGAAATATTTAGATATATAACCTCATCGATATTGTATTTAAAGTACTTTCCTTATGTTGGGTACAAGGTAATTTCTTTCTCTTTTACTTCAAGTTTTTACAGAGTGATCTTTAAAATTACCAAGAAAATAATGATCATTTTATTTCTAATATTTTTTTTTATGAATAATATTTGCTTATTTGATGTCGATTTAATTGTAATAATCCAATACATTTATGAAATATATGACAAATTTTAATATCAAATGAATAGAATGCTTAGATTTGTTCTAAAGTACATAATTTCGGATAAATATTTTAAAGTATTCTAAAATTCTCATTGTTAATCTTAGTATAAATCATTATAAATAGTTAAGTTAGTTTTTTTATAAAAGAATGAGTAGCAGACATTTCTTCCATTAAAATCGCTAGTGTTAGATTAATTATAAATCAATCGAAAGCATAAAACCAATTGGAACATTTAAAAAATGGATGAAGAAATAACACAAGTAGAGATCAATCTCATGCTCTTAAATAGAAGACATTAAACAATTTTAAAGGGATAACAGAATATTTTAGTAATCCTGCACAATACATTGGTTACGATATTGTATTGACTAAAGCTAAACATTATTCAAATAGGCCACCCACTTCTTTTCCTACAACCCAAATACCTTAACAATAACAAAATTCCTCATCTGCAAAGCAATTATTGGAGAGTTATTAATTATTCCAAATTCAGATAAAAGATCATAAAAACATCCAATTTTAAATGAGAATAGATAACAATTAATTAGTGTAGGAATAAAATCATTTCGAGGAAGAGATTTCAGATATTAGATGTAAGTTTTTTGTAAAGGAAGAGAAGGCAAGATAAGGTTGGGTCCCTGATTAATAATAAACATAAGGAGAAGGAATTCCTACTAAAAAAAGAACTCTGATGGATACAATAGAAAAAATCAGATAATCAAGAGAAGGTAGAGATTAAAAGAAATATAATCATTGAGGATATAAATGCAATAAAATAGTGAAAAATAGTTATAAATATAGAAAGAATTAGATGATATGAGATAGAAAAGGCGGCGTTGTAAGATGCTTTTAAAAGATATATTTTTAAAGCAATTTTAACAATCAAATAATTAATTAGTTCCTGAATTTTTGGTAAGTATAATTAAAATATGAGAAAAATAAATGAGAGTGCTAAATTAGAATATTTTCCAAATTATTTAGATGAAAAATCAAAAAATTATCTACTTTTGGCTGCACAATTAGAAATAGATATTGAAGAAACAAGAGTGTTATCTTAGAAATATAATTCATAATAGATATTATTGCATTCTAGTTTACCAAAATAAACTATTTCATCATAACGTTAATAAATTAGTGTATCTTAAATAAAGAATCAAGTAAAAGTGATGTTGAAGAAGAGCAAAGTGTCAATAAAAAAACCTGTGTTTGTTTATGGCATTGACCATTTGAATCCATCTTCAAGTGCTCATGTGATAAAGTGGGAGCATTTAGAATTGGATCCTCAGCAAATGATTGAACCTATTGAGACCAATTTCGAATCTTAAAATAAGTCATCAGAATGGAATAATGTGATAAATGATTATAATCAAAAGTTAGTGTAATTGCAATAATAATTGGAGAGTGCTACAAATGAGGAATGTCAACGAATCCTTAAGCAGTATTAGAATAAGAAATTGTTGTCAGATGTTCAAGAGTTAAAGATGATATTGTATGGTTTATTTGGATAAGCATAAGGAAATCAATAGTGGATTCCTTTCGTGGTGGATTGGACAGAATAGAAATAGTTGAATCCACAACAGATATTCAAGTAGGATGAATAATAAAGATAGAGTGGTTCTCAAAGAGATCAGCATACTTTACCAGATATAATGAAAACAAAGGTATCGGAAACTTTCAGAAAAATTGACAGAAGTGGCAAATATAGATTATAATTTTGAATTATATTATTGATATGTCTTAGAAATTCTACACCCTTATTGCTTTTGCATGTGTGAATGTGGTTTGCAGTTCTTTTATTGTCTTCACTTATTTGGCATGGAAAGCCGGTCGTAAATCTCCAGGAGATATTGTATTTGCTTTGGGCTTATGTTAATTGAGTACTTCAATCTATTGGATGATGTCTAGTCCTGATGTTAATACACCCAACAATCCAGATAATAACTTAAATGACTCATCATATTGTAAATGGGTTGATTTTACTTAGAACTTAGGGTTCTTGGGATAGTTTATATACAATTTTGCATATTGTTTTACAATGAGGTAATCATCAAGAATATTTTAGGTAGGAGATAACAAATGTGCTAAAAACGAATGCAAAGTTTAAGCTATTACTTCATTCCTTCTGTTTGTTGTTTACTCTATGCATATCGTTGATCTTGTTTGCTTTTCAACCATAAATATAACAAAGAGCAAGCCAAAAGATTATCAATAGATGCATTAATACAATCATTTTGGAGAGTAACTATTTGCCATTGGCTCTTTATGTATTTGAATTTGTGTACATCATCTCAGCACTATACACAATATGGTACTTCTATTAGAACTTACCAAATGATGTGACATTTAGAACTAATAAAAAGTCTTCGCTCATCAGATACGTCATGTATATCATTTCCACAATAATTCTGTCCCTTTTTACTTTACTTAGCACTTTTATTTAAACAAGTGAACATCCGTCATATTAGCCTGCTAATTTGGAGACAGTGATGATGATATCTACATGTTCCTTTTATACTTTGGGTTCTGGAATTCTGTGTTATTAGAGAGTAAAGAACCCTGCTCTATTACGAAAGATAGTTAATATGGTTCACAAAGCATTCTATCCTCAACCTAAAAAGGAAGTAGAGATTGTTGATGTAGATACCTAATTCATTGAAGTGCAGAAATTCATCAGAATGTTTTAGATTAGAAGTGTTTTAGCTGGGATTATCTAATATTTCAATAACATTGAAGAGTATTTAGACAATGCTCAATTGGAGGAAAATGTTGAAAGATCTGAAATTGATGTTGATAGAACTTCACAATTATTAATTTAAGCTAGAGCTACTTAAAATTATGATTTCGCATTAAATGCTCATCTCATTAGAGAAACTTTGAGTGAAGAATAATTAGCCATAGCAAAGACTCTAGAAAAATATAAATTAAATAATTAAGCACTTAATAAGGAGTTTAATTTTTATGTTAAGGAAACATAATATACAAAAGGGAAGAATCCCAAGATGTTTGCTTTGGCTCCAAAGTATTTTTACTATGTAATTTTATCAGTAGAATATTTAGATGTTTAAATTTGACAATTTAGATATTGATGCTCACGATTCGTTTTCATTAGAGAAGAATGCAGAATTAATTGAAAATATGATTAATGTTGATGGAGGTAAATCGGGGGAGTTCTTTTTCTTCAGTTATGACAATAAATGGATTCTGAAAACTATTACTGATAGAGAATTGAATAGTTTTAGACAGAGAATGCCAGAATACTTTCATCATATGAGTGAATATAGAAAATCTTTGATAAATAAGATTTATGGAATCTTTTCTTATGATATGAATTATATCTCATCTAGTTGTGGTATCATTTATCACATGGTCTTGATGAGGAACATATCTTAAGTACCTCGTCCTTTTGTTAAGAGAACCTTCGATATGAAAGGTAGTGAAGTTGCAAGAGAAGCTCTAAAGGGAAAACCTAAAGATATAGATCTCTCAAAAATCACTTTGAAAGATGTGGATTTTGATAATCTAGAGAAATGGATCAAGATTGAACAATCTCAAAGTGATTTTGTGAAAATTCAACTAATAAAGGATGCAGAATTTTTCAAAAATACTTATTTGCTTGATTATTCTCTCTTAATAATGAAGATTGATTGGGGAGAGTATTAAGGAAATGTAGACAGATTAGTGGATCTACCTTAAAATGCATTTCCTTCTCAAGAAGAACCAAATATCTACTATCATATTGCCATAATTGATTATCTTTAAGAATGGAATTTGTCCAAAATGGCAGAGAAGGCATCTAAATAGTTGTTAGCCATGAATCCTAATTTAAATGTTTCTGCATAAACTCCAGAAATATATGCCTATAGATTTATAAATAATTTAGTCAACAAGATTTTTAGGTGAATATAGATATATTTTTTTTATAATTTAAAATGGGTAGTTAATGTTCATAGTGTTAGACTTGTTAAAAAAGAGAAGAGTAGGTTGTGGTTGTATCTGAGATTAGACAGCAGAGTTCCCAGAATATGAATCAATATTCTTAACAACCACCTGAAGAAGAAAATGATGAAAGTTCATGTAATGAATGAGAATAGTTAGTGAGTAAAGGAATAGATTTGATGAAGAATGAAAAACTGGAATAAAAGTATTAACCAGAAGCTCCAACTCCCACTCCTATAGCTACTTCAGCATAAGCACCAACCTAATTAGTTGCTTTTAATGTTCAAATACAATAACCTTAACAGACTCAAGAGTCTTAGAATGATCCCAGCATCATTCAGAAAGATGGAATGAATAAAAGAAATTAAGAAGATATAGATCAGCATGAAACTAATAAGTAAGGTCCCAGAGAGAAGAGACCTAAATATGTGTTTAAAAGTGGAGCAATTTATGACGGTGAATGGGTTGGAAATGTGAGAGATGGTTATGGTATTCAAATATGGTCTGATGGGGCAAAATATGAAGGTGAATGGTAGGCAAATTAAGCAAATGGTAGAGGAAAGTTTTGGCACGTAGATGGAGATTATTATGAAGGTGAATGGAAAAACGATAGAGCAAATGGAGTAGGAAAGTATATTCATACGGATGGAGCTTAATATGATGGAGAATGGTTGGAAGACCTATAACATGGATAAGGAAAGGAATTTTGGGCAGACAATTCTAAATATGAAGGGTAATATAGGTATGGAAAGAAGTAAGGACTTGGATGGTATTAATGGACAGATGGTTCTACATATAAAGGAATGTGGAGTGATAACAAATTGAATGGATTTGGAATCTATAATTGGCCAGATGGGAGGGTAAGATGATTGTTTCATACAAAGCGCTATGAAGGATTTTGGTAACATAATCAGATGAATGGAAGGGGAATTTACTATTGGCCAGATGGAAGGTATTACGACGGAGAGTATTTAAATGATAAAAAACATGGATTTGGAGTGTATAAATGGAATGATGGCCGTTGTTATGAAGGATATTGGCTGTAGGGAAAGTAACATGGTATTGGAAGGTATATATTAAACGATGGGCAGAGTCAAGTTGGAGTTTGGGAAAATGGGTAAAGGAAAAGATGGTTGGAAGGAGAAAGCAGAATAGAGAGACCTAGGGACTGGGATAAATATGTACATCCAAAATTAGATGACTTTTCATGAAATATTATAATGTTATTTTTATCACTCTGTTTTTGCTTTAGATGCCTTTTTAGAACAACAATTGGATGAAGCCCAAATTAATAATCCTCCAATCAAAGCAGTGAGCTTAAAGCACTCTATTTAAGTCATATGATCATTGCTGAATAAGGGATTACTTTGGATGGCAATTTGAAGTAACAAACCAAGAACAGGGAATACGACAAAGCTTAAAAATTAAATTGTGTTAAATACCCTCCACATATAAAAAGCAAGACAGAACTTGCCAAAAGACCTCCAACAATTTGTTTGGCTAAAAGAGCTGGTACATGTTTGAAGACATCAGCTGGAACGTACTTGAATATATAATTGAATTTGGATACTTGCTTGACCATTGTTTATTGTTAGAAATTAGCATACTTGGTGTCAAATTATTTTCCTAAATTAACATCTGTCAGGAGGAGGTAACTGTATCCAGTAAGGGCTGCGAGTAGGAAGACCTTTCCAAAAAATGACATAATTATTTTATTTATTAAAACACATGTCGTGTTTTTAAATTATATTTTCTAGAATAAGTAATTCACAACTTCAATTTTAAATTTCTAGTCAACATATCAGTTTCTTTCATTTTAGCCAAAATCCTTCTTTATTTTTCCATCTCTTGTTTTTTTGGACTTTCATTCTACTTAAACTATTCAGGTTGAACTTTGTAAAAAAATAAACACATACATAATTTCATCATCAATCGATCTTAATCATAATGTTCTTTATTGTCTGCCAAATGACAATTAAATCTACCTTTCGAAGTGATCTACTTGATATCTTTAGATTAAGGCAAAGCGAAACTCTGAATTTCTTTTTTAAAAATATCCAATCTTTCTTAAAAATGAGGGACATTATATAACTAAACATGTTAGTCTATAACATTTTGACTACGTTTGGATTGAGATGTTTATATATATGTTCTGCTTTAAAATAAAGCCTTTGATTCTATATTTTATAGTTCTTGATTTAGTGTCCCATAAGATTACATTGATTTCAATTTCTAATCTTCCAAAGGCACAATAACTCTAGACTATTGACTAGTCTATGCTCTGGTTTCAGCAGTGTTTGGAATAGTATCACACTTGATTCTAGTAGCTGATTAGGCTCTTTTCTCTGGAGGATTATGCAAAACTTGCGGTTGAGTCAATTCGTGACCATTAATAATTTTAACAGATCCTCCTGATACAAAATCCTACATTTTGGTTTCAGTTCTCATTTTCAAGATTTCTATTTAGCCCTCTTTCTTGGCCTTAAAGTAATCATGTATTGTGCCAGTTATATGTTGCAATTATTTACCAATAAAGTACTTTTTATTTTTTTCCTTGCCTTCAAGTAAGTACTTAGTGGCTTCTATGGTGGTCTTGGGTCTTTTGCGAGTGTTGTTTATGTAAGGTTCTTATAGAGTGCGTGGAAGTTGGGCATAACCATCAAATTTGTCAGTTTGAGGAGTATATAGATTTGGCTTTGTTTATAATACTTTGGTGCTGTATGGCATATAGGCTTAATCCTAGATTAATGAATAATAGTTTACGCCTTAAGCCTTTGCTACCCTCTCACTATAATTTGCTTTGCCAGTTAGTTCGATGTTAAACTTTTTAATATAGTCTCCGTTTTTATTGATCTGTTTGGCTTCTGCAGTTACATTATCAATTAAGAAGTATTTGTCAGTCTCCATATCTTTGCTTTTAAGTATCACTGCATTACATACCTCATTGTATGACTTGCCATTCTTAGTATGTGTGTAAATAATGAATCTGTATAAATTATTAAATACAAAATTTGTAAATGATAACCTTTACTTCTTCAAAAAGTCGATTCTCATTATATTATTTGGAAGAGAGTGAGAAGTACTTGTAAGATTTGTCAGCAAAGGTTCGATAAATCAATATGTTGAAAGGAGAGGAAAGGTATTATATCAGAATGCTAAGTCTTAGATTGGAAAGAGGAAAGGTTCACATTTGTTCTAGAACTCTAATTTTTGAGCCAGAGAAATAAGAGTTACCCATTCAAAAATTATTCTATAGAATGATCACAACTCCAATCAAGCAAACAAATTTTATTAGTTTTAGGATTAAGAGGATTGTTGAGATTTTCACTTAAGGTCCTCCTTCTCCTTATATTTATTAAGATGATGTGGATTTTGAAATACAAATAGAACCACTATTTGATAATGTCAAAGTGGTTCATGATTTGATTGAGAAAATATAATAGATGAATCAATAGAAACATGATGTTGAAGGAGAAGTGGAGAAGTTAGATTCTGAGAAATTGTAGAAAGCTAGATTTAATATGAGTTTTGTGGAATCTGTTAGTGAAAAACCTTTAATCTAAAAGGAGATGCTTGTTAGGAGAATTATGCCATTAATTTAAACTAAAGGTATTTTGATTAATTCTATATAAGGAATTATGTATATTACCAATAAGATTATTTACTTTCAACCCTTCTTTAAAATCACTTTAAAACCATGCAAGAAGATTGCAATTGAGTAAATAAAGGTCTTGTATAAGAGGAGATTTGAATTGCTTGACATAGGGTTGGAGATTATAATGAAGAATGGGAAAACAATTTATTATGCATTTGAAAATCAAGAAAGGATGGAAGAGGTATATAAGGTGCTTATTGGTAAAAATTAATAATAAAATTTATTTAGGAAAGGTGACTATAGAGGCAGAGACTAGTTTGGAGAAGATCCAATATCTATGGTAAAGTGGATAAATATCAAATTTTGAGTATTTAATGCGTTTGAATTAAGCTGGCAATCGAAGTTCTAGTGATTTGACTCAATATCCAGTATTTCCCTTAATCATTGTTGATTATGAGTCATCTGAATTAAATTTAAATGATGCTGTAACTTTTAGGGATCTCAAAAAACCTATTGGTGCTTTGAATGAGAAGAGATTGCAAGAGTTTAAGAAGAGGTATGAAGAAATGCCACCACCAAAGTTTCTTTATGGTACACATTATTCAACTCCAGGATATGTGATAGGATATTTGGTGAGACAGAAACCATAATATATGTTGAAATTATAATCAGGCAAATTTGATAAACCTGATAGATTATTCAAAAGTATAAAAGGTGATTTTAAAAATGTAATGAATAATACAACATCGTTGAAAGAACTGATTCCTGAATTCTTTATAGAGGATGATTCGTTTTTAGTTAATAAATTAAATTTAGATCTTGGGGTAAGATAAAATTAAAAAAAAGTTGGGGATGTTAAATTACCAAAGTGGGCCAAGAGTGCCAAGGATTATCTTAGATTAAATAGAATGGCATTAGAGAGTGATTATGTTAGTAATGAATTGCATCATTGGATAGATTTGATATTTGGGTACAAATAAAAGGGACCACATTCAGTTGAAGCCAATAATGGTATTGTATAAATTATGATTAATTTTATTTAGTTTTCCATTATTTAACATATGAAGGCACAGTTTAATTGAGTTAAATGTAAGATCCTATTGAAAGATAAGCAAGTATCTGCTAAATTAATGAGTTTGGATAGTGCCCAAAGTAATTGTTCAAAATTTAACATCCTCCAAAATGTGCATTAAGAGCTGGTTAGATTATGTACAAGTTTGTGGAGTAGATTCCAAAATAGAAGTAAGAGGATATTCCTATAAATGTTGATGGTTTGATGTGGGATAATTTAGATAAGAAGGATCAATTTAGACATAAAATGATATAGAAAGTTCACAAAACGTAAATGAATATATAAATATATAGGAATATTACAGATTTGATAGTATTGGAGAAGAAGAATTTATTAGTCACAATTGGTTAGGATGGATTTTTAAAGGTCATTGATTTAAAGGAATTGATTGTATTGAAATCATTTAAGGTTGATGAATTTTGTTTGAGTTGTATTGTTACTCTAAAATAAGATGAAATATTTGCTATTGGTAGTTGGGGTTCTTAAATACATGTTTTCAATATAAATTATGGAAGCAAAGTGTAAATGGTTTAGAGATTCAATAATTCAGTTAGTTCTTTGGTGTATTTAATTAAGAAGAAAACATTAGTGACAGGTTCATGGGATTGTTCTTTAAAGAGATTTGAATGTTCTGAAAATCAAATAAAATAAGACAGTGAAGAGTTGATTGATGATTGGGAAGCATAAATTACACACATAGCATCTACTGAAGATGAATTTATGATCGCTGTAGGTGATATTGATGGTAGAGTCATCACTATTAATACAAATAATTGGTAATAATAAAATCATTATGAAATTAATGGGGAGAAGATAGTCAAATCACTTTTCTTTAGAACAAATTTATTAGTTGTTGGAGATACATAAATAAAGATGTTTAGTAATGGGAGTCAATTATTAGATTTTAAAATAGATAAAAATAATGGATTAATAACAGATATTATTATAGATCATGAAAAATATTTAATAGCATGTAAATAATTTTAGAAATAGTGATGTAGGTACAAAAAAAGGATATGTGGCTGTATTTTCAATGGTATTAGAAACTAAACTTGGATATCTTTTTACAGATTTTTAAGGGTAGGCTGATTTGATTGGAAATTAAGATTAATAATTCACTAAGATGATTCTTAGAAAAAAAACACTCATTTTGAGTAGTCAGAATGGAAGTGTTAATGTATTATAATATTGACAAATTTGTTTATTTACATAATTTATTATAATTAATTCTAAAATGTAAGTGGAAACTTATGAAAAAGGAAGAGAAGAATATCAAAGGAGGTATGGAAAATTGAAGGATTATATTTCATCTTTGAAAATAAAAGACACTTCAGAAATCACAAAATTTGATAGTTCTGACTTTGATTTAACAAAGTTGTAATTAAGATTAGCTGATTAAGCTGAGAAAGAGAAATTTGAAGAAAATATTATTGGATCAACAGATATTATTTAATAAATCAATCATGATTTCAATGTTTTAGTATATGGGATTGGGAGTAAGATTGAATTACTAGAAAAGGCAATGAAAGAATTAATGGAGTATTTAAATTATTAATATATTTTAGGAGTAATCCACAATCATACTTTTTTGTTTTGAAAGGATTCAAACCTTTAGTTAATATGAAAATGTTCTTGTAAAAGATGGGTGAAGTGTTGAAAATAGATTCACATGTAAGAAATTCAGAATAGATCATTAAATAAATTGAAAACACTCCTCATTCAATAATTATTATTGCACATAGTATAGATGGTCGTCATTTATTAAATGAACAAGCATAGAAATTACTTGGATAATTAAGTAATTGTCCAAATGTTCGAATGGCTTGTAGTTTTGATAATTATAGATATCCTATGATATGCAAGATACAAAGAGTATTCTATTAATGTGTACACACAAACAAACCATATGTTTAGGAAATATTATAAATATTTGAAGATTAAGTTGGAAAATAGAAGCAAGAAGAAGGATTGTGGTATGTTTTATCTAGTATGACTTAAAAGTAGAAAAATATTGTCTATTATTTTGCAGGAAAAGTATTAGAAAGCAGAGATGTATATATATTATATTTATAAAATTTGAGGGATTGAATTTTTAAGATCTATATGATGTTCTCTCAGAAGAAATGATTGTATCAGGCAAAATATAATTGAAGGATAATCTTACTGAATTGATGGATCATAAGATCATAATAGAAAAGGGTGGGAAGTACACTATGCAATATTCAAATACAATTCTTTAAGAATTATCTTAAAAGTTTGATGAAGTTATTAAATAATGATATTATGTATTTGTTTTAAATGCTATTTTGATCATTTGTATGCATCTTATATTCTCCTAAAAGAATCTATCATATGATTTGTGCATTTCTCTATTCATATTATAACTAATAACATACCTAAGCATTGATGATTATCCTTTGTAAGCATATCATCTTTGGAGCTCAAGACTCCACAACGAATTTAGCAGACATTGGTGAATCTTAAAAATAAGCCTAAAGTTTCTCTTTATTAAATATTGTCCATAATAATATAATTCACACGTGTGAATGATGTGAAATAAAAAGAAAAATGGTCATGTTTCAATAATAAATTTAATGCCTAGCAAAACCAAGATTCTCAATTATATGAGACCAGCAATGGCCATAATTCCAGATGTAGCTGAACCTGAAAGAAGAGTATACTATTCATTTATATTTAGATTTTATTCAAATATAGAGCTTTATGGACTGCTATTGCAACACTCTTGTATTTAATATGCTCATAAATTCCACTCTATGGTATTTACAAAGCTTCTGCTGGAGATCCTTTCTATTGGTTAAGAGTCATATTGGCATCAAATAGAGGAACATTAATGGAATTAGGTATTTCACCGATGGTGACAGCTTCAATGATTATGCAATTGTTGGCAGGTGCTAAGTTAATCGATGTTGATTAGAATGTAAAAGAGGATAAGCAACTTTATTCAGGAGCATAAAAGTTGTTAGGAATCTTAATTGCATTTGGTGAAGCATTTGCATATGTTTGGTCTGGAATGTATGGTGATTTAGATAAATTGGGAGCAGGCAATGCAATATTGATCATCATTCAATTAGTCTTCTCAGCTATTGTTATGATTATGATTGATGAATTATTATCTAAAGGATATGGAATTGGTAACTCAGGAACATCCTTATTTATTGCAATTAACATTTGTGAAAATATTATGTGGAAAGCATTCTCTCCAATTACACATAGAACAGAAATTGGATTAGAATATGAGGGAGCTATTATTGCACTTTTCCATGGATTATTTATTAGAGATGATAAGATTACTGCTATATAATCAGCTATTCTTAGAGATTCATTACCTAATCTAACAAACTTATTAGCAACAGTCTTAGTTTTCTTGATTGTTATCTACTTTTAAGGATTTAAGGTAGACATTCCAATCAAAAATAATAAAGTCAGAGGAGGATTAACATCTTATCCAATTAAATTGTTTTACACTTCCAACATACCAATCATACTCTAAACTGCATTGGTTTCCAATCTTTATTTCCTTTCACAAATCTTATATAGAAATTTCAGAGGTAATTTCTTAATTAGATTACTTGGTCATTGGTAAGAATTAGATAATGGATAAACTGTTCCTATTGGTGGATTAGTATATTATGTCTCACCTCCTAGATCAATTTCCGAAGCCATCTTTGATCCAATTCATACTGTTTTGTATACAGCATTCATTCTAGGAACTTGTGCAGTCTTCTCCAAAACTTGGATTGATGTTTCTGGATCATCACCAAAAGATGTATTTAATATATCTAATCATATAGGTTGCAAAATAACTTAAAGAATAAGACATGTAAATAGTCGGTTACAGAGATTCTTCCATGAAGGATGTACTCAAAAGATATATTCCTATTGCAGCATCCTTTGGTGGAATGTGCATAGGTGCCTTAACTATTTTGGCTGATTTCTTGGGTGCAATTGGTTCAGGTATTCTATATTTTGTAACATTTTTAGGAACTGGAATACTTTTATCAGTAACTATTATTTATGGCTATTTTGAAACTCTAAAAAAAGAAAAAGAATAAGGAACCCTAGAACTGTTTTGATATTGTTCATTATTCAATTTATGACGTAGTATTAATAATTAAATTAAAAAGTCATTTCATTATTATTTTGGGTTCAAAACCAATATATTATATAGCCGTCGAACAGATACCAAAGTATTGTTGATACTTTGTTACAATAAAAAATGTCTCGGAAATCTTTTCAGTACACTAACTCCGGCAGTCGGTATGCTATAGACAGCAGATTCAGTTTCACTTTAAGTATTCATAGATTTTCTCTTTTACTCGTTGTATGCTATTTTAGCCTCATGATAAGTTAGATTCAACTTTTTTGCTGCATCTTTCAAGAGTACTCCTTGATTCAGCAAATCGACTAATTCTTTTTTTTATTAAGAAGGTATCGTTTTATTAGTGACTGGTACCTTCTTAATCTTTTTCATTTCCATTTCCACTTGCTTCTTTATTTCATTAAGAATGTTCATTTTAATTTATTTAACTTTTCTCTCTTCTGATTTTATCTAATCTACACTCAAATTATGAATCGAATAGTGCGAAATTAAATAATTATGATGTAACTGATTATAAAAAATAATAAGCACATACTACGTCATCCCATCGTTATTTCCAACTAAATCTTAAATATATAATATTTTATTATATAATAATATTTATTTATTATATAATAATAAATACTGTAATCAAATATCCATCTATCTCTCTCCTTATGTTCATTTTGAAACACGATATCGTTGGATTAGGTCTACTCCTATTCCTCAAATATCAAGGTCGATCATTTGATATTTTGTCCATACTTAAAACATACTCCTTCCTTGTTCGACTAAATTACCTCTTGATCTTTCTCATAGGAGCAGGTTTGTACCTTAAAATGACCGAACAATTCATGCAATTTTTTCTTTAATTCATTAGCAGGACGGAACGATGATTTATACTTTACTTACTTAGGATCAGGGGACTTCCTCTAACTCTAAGTTGGCATCTTAGTTTCTCCGAATAAATTTTTGTCTTTTTCAAAAGAGTAGCCTCCATTTACAGTACTTCAAAATGGCTATTCCTTTACTATGCTCTTGCTATTAATTTTGCTCTCTTTAGCTTACTCATTTTAATACTCTTTCAAAATCACTATATCTATTGTAATCATGCATCAAATAGGGAATGGATTTGTCTAGCACTTTACATCTTGGATTTGTTGTAACATTTCTAGGTGTAGAATTCACTCTCACACCTGATTGTTTTCTTCTATCCACCTTTCATAAGCTAATATACACTACCCATCAACTATTTATATCCAGAGGAAGGTTTGAATGGGGCTTCCTTATTGCATAGCTTTTTTACTCCTTCTAATATTATGTTAACACCTTATCAGGATCTATGTATGGATCCCCAACAGTTGTAAAACTCAAGGGTCCAAAATAAGAAGATCTAATTCTTCAAATACGAGTAGCACTAATCTTCATATTTGATGGTTCTGTTACAATTGTTTGGAATATTAATTGTATTATTGTATTATCATTAAAAATTATCATAAATTCTTCAATTTTGTCTTTATCAGTTTCCCATTTCCCCCTCTTTATACCAATCATATTAAGGTTTATTCATTACGTCTTTTTCTCATTTCTAAATTATCATCCCCTAATCCTAATGGAACGGGTGAGGAGAGTAATCCAAATCTTTATTGTTGAGCATTGAATTCTTCATCTTTAAGCATTTCTTTGTGAATTAACTTTAATTCTTGTTCTCTTTCTTAATTATACGACATTTTAATTATTATTTATAAATCAAATTATAACAGCGATGATCATATTATTTTTAGGTGCAGCTTTTGGTTTGTATTAAAGTGTAAAGTCTTTTGTAAAGCGAGTAAAAGTAAATTTATATAATCTAGTGGATTTATTTCAAAAAAATCATAGGCAACTAGCCTATTAATAATATATTCAATATGATAAAAAAGTAAAATGATCAATAGAAGGGACTACAATATTTTGATAATATGGTAATAACTGGATATCCAATAGAACGCACATAATCAGTAAAATCATTTTTTTATGTAAGAGATCATATCAATAGTGATAGATGATCTATTTTAAATAGACTATAATTGATGATTTAGAGGTGTAAATTTGTGTACCTTATAAAGTTATATAAATTTTCCAAAATTCATATTTTTCAGCACATCTTTATACTTAATTTACTTAAGAATAATATTTACTTTTTGGTGATTTCATTTATAATTCATAAAGTAAAGTCTTAAGATGTAAAAAAATTAGAAGTTTATTTGAGATGAAAGATTTTGATTTAAATAAAGTTAATAAACAATTATATTTCCAAAATACTATAGTAATGCTATTAAAAATTGGATTAATTGCTATTACTTTATATTTCATGTTCAAAATTGCAAAAAAGAAGTTCAAAAGTGATGGATAAATGAATTAAGTTTTAATATCCAATTATCATCAAACATAAAAATGCAAAATTTGTAAAAATCGAAATTCAGATATAATTGTATTACCTTGTTCACATTTGATTTGCTGTCAGTAATGTTATGGTCGTAGATATTTCTGTCCAATTTGTAGAACCTATATCTAAAGTATATAAAAAATATTTAATGATTGATATTTACTTTTTGATAATAATTTATAATAATTTTATTTAATCATAGATTTAATTGCATTAATAAAGTATTTACTAATTGATCATGTGTGTTTATGAGTATTAGTATAAATTTAGTTGATACCAATGACCCTATTTATAGCTGGCAGGAATCTGATTGAATTGTAGATAAAATTATTGATAGATTATGATTCCAATAAATTTAAAAAATCTAAATGTGATCTCTTACTTGTAAACGAGACTCTGAAACATAAGAATGTTACTAATCGTTTTGCAAAGAAATAAAGATAAATCTTATGCATGATTCCATCAAAAATGTACTTTGTCGATTGGCCTAAAAGAATCGATAGGAAAATGAACAATTTTAGAATGATGTGGAGAATCCCCTAACTTATTGAAAATAATTTATTAGAATATATTTTTTCTGTTACTTAGAATGGAGTTCATTATGATTTATTTAATACTCTACCCTCTTCTTTATGGTAATAATGATAACTATTAATTTTATGAATCCTATAATAATTTCTCAAAAACGTTCATAAATTATTTAACATGTTTATTTTATTATGTATATTAGTCTTAACTTACTCCATTTAATTACCAATAGAAGAAACTGATAATATTGAAGTATTGTAACTAGCTTCTAGTGATCAATTCTAGGAGTAGCAATTGAAATAGGTTCAAAACAATTAACAAGTGTTTTTATTAGAAATTGCAAATTATTTAGAAGGAACTACTATTAATACTTTATTAAGTAAAATTAATGAATAACCATAGGCCTATAAAGTAAAGATAATCAATCCAAACGAATTATAATTGCAACTATACTCTCAATCTTTTTAATTGTAATTTGTTGTGTTCTTGTACAATTAATATTGGATGTTTCTAAAAGATGTAAAATCAAGTTGAATAGATAAAGCACTTTGATGACAATTTAATGAATTTTGTATGAATATACTGAGAAATTGGCACTTATATAATATTTAGATTAATCATCATAACAATATCATTCCTAACTTAAACTCCTACTAAGAATATCCTCAATGTAACATCTAACAGCATCAAACTCATTTAAAAGAACTTCCCTTGCCTTCCTTAACAATTTCAATTATTCCTTTCTCTCCTTTGATCTCACTCCATAATTCACCTAATTATAGAATTCCTCTTTATACTTTTGAATCTTCCTTGCATTTTTGTAAATCCTAAAATGACTATTTAAGATTAGCTAATCTTTATTCACCATCCTTCTAATCCATTTATGCTGCAATAATATGGGCTTCAACACCATCCTATTCATCATAGAGTATGGAGAGCTAGAATTTATTTTATATCTCCATACCTATAAGTGTAAATAATCCAACTCTCCATTTATTTGATCCTTCACTCGTTAATGAAGGTTTTCTCTATCATCTTCAGCAGTTAATTACACTCTATTAGTACTATCTACTTAATCATATAATTGTTAAAATAAATTAATGATAGCATTTGCTCTAGCAGTGTCAATAACAGCTTCAGTTTGAGTAGAAACTGTAACAAATTCATCTATTAATATAATTGATATTAAATACTTATGATCTTTAGAAATGGTTCATTATTTTATAAAGTCTCTTAGGCTTCAACTTATAGATCTCTCATTTATTATAAGACATCTGAACTAGAGAATTGATGAGAATTATCTTCATAAGAATATTGTTGAACTAATGCAACATTTCTTGGACTTCTAGGTAACAGTTCTCTAATCAAATATCTGGCTCTCTTGATTAAACTACATATAGCAAATGAATCATCTCTTGTAATTTCAAAATATGCATTCTATTTATTCTCTACCTTATTTTACTTCATGTTATCTGATCTCTTCCAATTAAATAAGTGTTGATTCATATTCATTCACAATATTCTCCTTTTCATTTATTTGAGTATCATATCTATTAGATTCATCTTCCAATAATCTAATTGTTGCATCAATGCTACTATAATCATATTGTGCTTCAGCTATCTTTTCTTTCAAACTCTCTAATTATTAATTGTCTAGTATAAAATTCGTTTTTTTTAATACATAGTTCTTAATCCTTAGTTAATTATTCTAGATCATCCTACTCATCTTAGGCTATCTATCTTTCAATTGTGTTCAATAAGCTTTCAATTCTAACCAATTATTCCTTCTTTTCTCAAAATACACATTACACTATTACCAGAATCTTTTCTGTATTCACTTTGTATATCATTTAACACATTCATTCCAAATTTATCTTTAAACATACTGTCTAAGAGAGTTTAATCTTCTTAAGATAATTCTGTATTTTCTTGTTATGATACAACCAAGCCGATTACTAAAAATACTATATAAAATTTCATATTATTAATATATATAAATATGAATAATCTGGTAGGTAAAGCTTCTTTATTCTAATTTCTAACAAAGAATTTAAGAGAAATAACTTAACACTACTAAATTCAAAACCTGAATGAATTTAAAGTACTTACTCATTTATTAAATAGATAGAAAGAGGCAAAGAAAAATTAAATCCTCTAGTAATAATTGATTAGTATTTTAAAATTATTATATTAATTAAGTTTATTATTTCTTTTAAGGTATGATATCATTCTTAAATTATTGCTTTTTCAATGCATCACCATTTAAAAATCCAGTATAATTACTCATTATAGAGATGATTTGGTAGTAAGAAAGAAGTCTAGGAGAAGAAAATCACATATACAGTATGAATGATAATCAATATTTCAAATTAGAGTGTATATATAAAGTTATTCTTTTGGTTTTAACTAAATTCTATTTAAAAATTGATGTAATTAGTATGAATTTATATATTACAGCAACAAAAAAAGTACAAAATCAGTCATTTTATTTCTTTTTCTAAATCAAGAGCCTTGGTCACTTTCTCCATTTTTGATGATTATTTAAAGTCTACAAAATTTTGGAATGGATTAGCAATTTATTATTATTTAGATTTCACTATTTATTTTGATTGATTTCGGTTCATCTAAAAAATATAAAATTGTGTGATACTGAAAATAAAACTGCATCAAAGATATCCAAATTACTCTATGGTTATTGATCTTTCCTAAGGTTCTCAACATTTTTCTTTCCAAATGACATTATATCATTTAAGTATTATTGTAATACACTTATTACGTCTGGAAAATCTGTAATTTATTTATTAGATTATTGAATTGATTCAGGTAATTTTTTGATATTGATTTCTAATTTCTCAGATAATGAAAATTCAAATTCAGATTTGATTGTTGTTAAATAAACACTTTATTCTATGAAATACGAAATTAAGTTTATGATTTAACTACATTTTTTATTATTTTATTTAATTCTAGGTTAAAAAAAATGCTTGAGTGTTTTTCTGAAGAACCAATATGTACTTTAGTAATTAAGATCATTGATTTGTATTAATGCCAAATATACTACAGAATTTATCAACATAATAAACTAAGTTAGATCCTAATCTTAACATAATTTCATTATTTACATTATAATAAGGCTAATTAAAATTACTTGATTAAATGTTTAGCAAACTTTTTAGTCTTAACTGATCTTCCACAAACACCCAAGTAAATCAAAATTTAATATCTAATACCTATTTTAAATGTATTTTCAGCTATAAATTGAAGGATTGGAATTTGTATTTGATGAATTTCCTACCCTAAAAATATTTTGATTATAAGATTAAAATGATCAATATTATCTGGTTCTTGTAATATTAATTTTAATAATTTATATGTTCCACCTTGAATCATTAATTAATCCTTCATTTCAAAAAATATCTTCTAACAAAGACCAGAATCCAATTTATCTAAATTACTAAATATAATTCTATATAATGAATTTTTTTAATTATTGTTTTTTAATTCACTAACAAGGAAAAACAACTTCTATAATCGTATCTATTTTGTTTGAAGAGATTTCTGATTTAATATTAATGCTAATATTAAAGTCGTAGTGATTGATATAGTTTAATCCAAATGTATCAACACATTATTCAATAATTTCTATTAAGTCAATTCTAACCATTTCTCAGAACTTTATTCATTCAATTACTCAATAATGAGATATATTTCATTCCAAATATCAATAATAAATTCATCAGACACATAGGGATGAGTCAATACCTTTCTCAAACTTTAAATCAATCCTTCAACTTCAAATTCATATCTATCAATCTTAGAAATCAAATGGTTTAACAATTATAAATAAAGTAAAACTTAAAATTATTATTTAAGTTATGGACTACTTCTAATATATTACTCAACTGCAATAGATTTTTATTCAATAATTGATTAAAAGTATTAGCCATCTTGACTATTATAATTATTAATAAATACTCTTTTTCTTCGAAATCTGAAAATTTCTAACATTATTATTCTACCCTCTCTTAATTTTAGTATCCGTTATTCATAAAAAGAATATCAAATTGTTGTAGAAGATTATTCAATTGTTTCTCATAATATTATTAGGATAACTTGTTGTTGACTTTTAATAAACAAAGCAAGAAACATCTTGAAGTAGAAGAATCAATACTGATATTATAATTGACCTTTTATTAAATAATAATTTGTACTGAAAAATTTGTCAAAATTATATCTTAAATTTATTTTAATTCTTTGCATCTGACATCAGACAATGGTTAATAGAGTTGCAATAATTATTATAAATTATTCTTAAGATTTTAACTTTAAACAACATTAATTTATTGGGATAATTCATTTTTCCCTTAAAATATCTCAGATACTATAAAGTTATGAGATTTATTAATTAAATCCAAACAATAGTCAGAGAGCTAGGATTATTAATACTTCTTGTGTATTTTTTAATAATAAGAGAGTATTCTAAATGAATTCTCCTTAGAGTTTTAATTGAGTTATTTAAAGATTTCAGTCAAATAATCTTATAATATATTCTTTGTATTTTAAAATGAATCCAGAATTTCAGAGAACAAATAATAGAGTTAAGTGTTTTAATTTTGCTTAAGATTTGATCTTTCAGGAAATTGAAATTCGATCTGTTAATATAAGGGTTCATAAATTATATTAGTGAAGAAATTAAATATTTGTTTTTCTGATAAAAATAATTTATAGAATTTTTTATAGACTGTGATAATTACATTCTAACTATTAATAATTCTATTAAATGATTAAATCAAATACATACAATTATTAAAAATAGGGAACTAGATTTCTAGCATTCTTCTTTTAAATTCCAATTTTGGTTGTCAATTTTGTATTTCCATTCTCATCTACAAACATACCTTAAAAATCAAACACATTTGTTATATCTAGTTCATATAATTAGATAAAGAAAAATGAGTAGATTTTTGATACGAGAGACCAAAAGGTTAAGTATAAATCTGGTTTATCTTCATATCGATATTAAAGTAGGAATTGGATGAATGAATAACTAAAACAATATGGTTCTCTCTTAAATGCTTACTTGATAAATTATAGGTAAATAATCTGATGATCACTTTCTTGTATAGTCTACATTTTGGAGTGACAAATACCTTTTTAATATTTTATTCTAGATCTTAAGCTAATCTAAAGGAATCGACTTTTTGTCCAGAGAGGCCATTGAATCCCATTCTATAGCTTGAATCTACATCACGATGATTATTGATTCTAAGTAATTTGAGAACTCTATAAAATCGGAATTCGAAATCAGCAGTTTTCCATTACAGTTTAATTGTCTTAGTAAGATATGAACAATTGATCCAGAGATGGGATTATTGGGATGTCATGATGTAGAAGATTAATTTTAAAATATTTGTATCATTGTTCTTTTCTTAAGTCATTATATAGTGATCCAATTTGATGGTAATAAATTTATAATTAATGCAATCCCATTTGATTAATCTTTTGAATGTCAATATAATGTCTTGAAATGTTAAATTACTTATTTTTAATTATTATTCTTAAATAGTTTATCCTATAAAGGAATCAAATAGTTTTTCAGCATAAGTTCTGAATGATTATTTTTGAGAAAGATCAATTTAAATTAAATCAATTAGGAATTGATGATGGAAGGATTTCAATTACTTTTATCCCAATAATGAAACTATTTTATTTAATAAAATTTGATCCTCTTAAATAATGGCTTTGGAAAAGATGTTTAACATAATTTTGGGATGCTTTTCTAATAATTTCTTATTTGATAATAAAGCAAAGCAAAATTGATTGATATTGAAATTTAAAAAATAATCTTGAAGTAAGTTTATTCCATCTACAAAGTCTTCATCTTTCCCCTAATACAAGGAGATAGATTTAATTGTGATTCTAAGAAAGTTATCAAATTGAGATTGCGATAATTGTTGACAAAAATAACGATCACTATATAGATTCTTAATTTATTCAAGCAGATCAGATGACTTTAATAATTTCATAAACCCTAAACAATTACTATAGGCTATTTAATCAGGAGAATTTGTATTGTTGAATGCATCTAAAACACTTTCAACATCTAAGACTTTTTAATTGCCAATCTAGCGCCAAACATCCATTAATTTTTGAATTATTTTATTATATAAAAAATGCAAAAAAATGCTAATAATAATAATAATGATACTCAATTATAGTTGTTTAGAGAAATTCAAAATGAGCTCAATAGTTATTATGTCATCAATCTAAATAAAGAGGGAAATCTATTAATCGCAGGTGATTTTGATGGAAATATGTTCTTATATGACAATTTGCGTTTGATTAAGACTTATAAATATCATTCGAAGTTCATAATAACATTAGAATTTTCAATATCTGGGAAATATTTAGCAAGTGGTTCAGCTGATTGCAATATTGGAATAATAGAATTCAATGGAAACTAATAGATATAATTTAGATCATTATCTCATCACTCAGCATATGTAATGAGAGTAGATTTTAGTCCTAGTGAACATTACTTAATAACAGCTGGTTCAGATAAGTAAGTTTTAGTTTTTAATTCTCAATCTTGTGAGTTGCTGTCAAAATATTAATTTCCTTTTGGATTAAATTGTGTATAATTTATTAGTGAAACTAAATTAGTCATTTATGGTTATTATGGACATGTAAAGGTGAACCATTTTCCATACATTATGAAATCAGAAAAACATAAATAACTTCAATATTAGATTAAATAAGTATCTGTGAGAAATTGTCTCTCCAATTCACTATTGTTCTTAATTAATGGAATAATTAAATCATAAATTTACCTTATTAATCTAATTAATTTCAAGATTCTTAGAAGATTTATAACTAAAACTTAAAAAGATGTCATTCATCTTCATCTTGCAAATTCTAAAGCAATATTTACTACAAGTGAAAATGTTGAAGTCTTAGATTGGATAACAGCTAGATTATTGCATGTTTTAGATTCCAGCACAAGAATTGGTACTTCTCTAATATCCTAAGATGGTATGTATCTCTATGTTGTAAGTAGGAATACCATTAAAATTTGGGTCTTTAAAAATTGAATTTTCAATATTCTTATCTATATATATTATTATATATAAACAATGGATAACAACTAATAGGTTAATTTTCTTGATGATCAAGAATAATTTTATGAAAATGATGAATATGAATAAACTATGGGTAGACAATTTGAATCAGTTGTTGTTATTAAGGATGAAAAAGGTGAAGTACAAAAGAAATACACATTGACTATCCAAATTATTAAAGCAAGTTACTTGTCTTCCATATTTGTTTAGATTATCAAAAACCTTACTTGGGAGGATTAAAAAATAAGAAATCTGGTACTATGTTACATCATGCATTTGCTCAAACTAACTAATATCATAGAGAACATAAGGAGAAAAATCATAGAGACACATAAACACATTTTGAATCCACAAAGTCAACAATTATGATGAAAGAGTTTGGTACATAAATGGAAAAAGAAGATCTATTTATTGATTTGCGTAATGATAGGAATTTTGAACCAAAATTGTAACAGTTATTTAAAATGTCTTAGATATTTTACAAGTGAAATGTGGGAAGAACGAAGAGAAGAAGCAGCTTTATTTATTTAAAGATTAATTAGAGGTTGGTTTGCCAGAAGAAGAACTAATGCTTTAAGATAAAAAAAATAGTAATTACAAAATGAATAATTGGAAAAAGAAGAAGATTTTAGAAGATAAGAAGAAGTAAGACATAAGAAAGAAATAGAAAGGAGAACTAATCCTAGAACTAAAGAAGATTTCCAAATTTTATATGAAGAATTAGAAGTATATTTTTATTCATCTACATTTATCAGCTTTGGAGAACAACTGAAATTGCCAGAATCAAATCTTCTGCTATGACTGAAGATGAAAAAAGGGCTGCTCTTAAATAAGTATTAAATAAAGAAACAGATTTACTATAAACTATTGATAGATTGAAGATTATAGCAAATCAAAAGAATAAGGATGAGAAAATCAATAAATTCTTAAAATCTATCTCAGATCCTAAAAAATGGTTAAGGAAATCTGATGGAAGATTCACTGAAGTCCATACTCTTTATACTACTAGAGCAAGAGAATTGATGGATATTTATAATGGTAAAAATTATCTTTTTTATTTTATAGGTTTAAAGTAAAGAAAATTAAGTTTAGATGAAAGACTTGATATTCTTGTTAATACGAAATGGACAGTAAAAGAATGGGATTGTAATTTGACAAGGGAAATAGTTGATTTAATAGATAGAGAAGCAGACATGTTAAATAGAGGTAGACCAGAACCTTCTTTGGAAGGTTTAAGATAAAGATTATAAAATTTATTTTTATAATTCATAGAAACACCAGAATTCAACCCAGAAGCAGCAAGATTTTAGAAAATTCCATATGAAATTCTAAAATCAACTTCTTGATCAATATTATTAAATACCAAAAAAAGAGTTTAATTAATATATTGATTTTTAAAATCATTTAGTCATAATAGCTTGTTAAGTTCAAATCTATGTTATCATATAATTTTCATTTTACAAAATAAAATTATTAATTAATCAAATATATTAACTTTTTCTTTCTTTACTTGCTTAACTATTTAATTAATACAATATTATTTTGAATTAGAATATATCTATTATTTATATAAAGTTAATATTCAAAGATGTAAAAATTATATAATAGGTTATCAATCTAAGAATCACAAGTCAATATTCTAAATATGACTATTGATTTTTGGGATTTCAAAACTTTGAATTTATGCCTAAATTATCTCATTTTCATGAAGTAATTATTCAATTGATTATTGTTTGTTATTGCTACTATTTTACTGTTAAGAATTTTAAGACTATTTTTTAAATATAATATAAATTACACTTATACTTCTTGAAAATTGATTACTTTGTTTATCAGTTGAATAAGTACAGAACTAGATTGCGCTATCTAAAAATTATGGATTAGTTTCTTACTCTGTTTTTTTTGGCTTGATAATTCATCATATTCTAAACAACTTAATTTAATAATACGCATACATTGATTAAACTTAATTATTGAATTCATCTAATTTATCATTTACAAGATAATCTTTGTAAGCCTTATTGAAATTCTCAATAAATTATTTCTAATTTTCATTTATATGTTTAATCTCTAGTTTTCTATCTAAATATTATTACATTTTAATTCTTCATTAATTTCATGTAATTTAATGTTGTTGTACTGATTCTTCTCAATTGTCTTTTTGAGTTGATCAAAATACTGTTCATTCAACATTAATGATTGCTTTCTATAAAGAGTACTATTCCTAGAGCTCTCTTTGATAGTTAGATAGTATTCTTTAACTTTCTAAGCATTAAAATAGTGTAATTTTGGGAACTATACACCTTGGTCAATTAATCTTTAATAACTACAATTAGATCACATCACATTACACTTGAATAATAGCTAAATTATTTGGGTGCCATAGATTCCATACAAAAATACTTTCAAGTGCTAAACGTATTAGAGTATTTCCAAGTAATATAAGAGATTAATCTAATTTAATAAATTTGTTATACCTGGTTAATCACTGAAATAAAATTTGCCTCTCTCATTTTTCTTTAAGTCTGTCATGATAATATCCTCTATCAAGTAAATAATGTTGTTAGACACAGAATACACAACACAATCATAATGAAGATCCATTAGTTCTTTTGTCAACTGCTCAGCTAAACATACCAACAGACTTACTCTCATTGCAAGCACTTATTATATCGGTTATGATTTAGGACTTTGAAAAATATCCTCTAAGGTCTCAATTACATTGTTCAAAGTGTCCCTAAGCTTATATTATATCAATATACTCATCCTAAATGTTTTCTTTAAATCGTTTTGTGTTTTTATAACCTCCCTCAGAAGATAAACATTCTTTTAAATTTTTCATAATTTTATATATAAATATTAAATTACAAATTATGGATATCATATGAATAAATGGAATATTTAAGTATAAATTTACATTTCAGTTTATTCTAATCTAAACTCCTGTAATTAATTAATAAAATTATATTTCATTGTTTATGATACCTATTAAATTCATTCTTTCATAAATTTTAATATCATTAATCACTATAAAATTGTTCAAAATTTTGAGTATTACTTTAAATCGAAATCTTTTCTATTCCATTTTTTAATATTAAACTTCTAGAATTCATACTGCGATATTCTTCTAAATAAATCCAATATCCTTCTTCCAACCAATTTTTATTAAACATTCTGAATACTCTTATAATAAAAATCTATTTACAACTATCTAGTAGGTTCCTGTTATGTTTCATTAGATTATATTAAGAAGTTTCTAATGTTGATATGAATCCCAAAATCCATACTTTTTTCCTTCTTTGTATTCTCCAAAAACTAAATAATTACTATCTACTTACTAATCATATTGTAGTTCAAATTCCTACCATTTTCAAACTTTCTTTCCTTTATCATATCTTCCACCTCCTCTAAGTAATTAAATATAAACTTTACTTGATTATAATAATATTTCCATTTATTAAGAAGATATCCTATTTTTCATCCTCCACATCATCTAAATAACAACCTATCATCACCTTCCATGTATAATTATGGTATTTAGATATCTCCATCCATAACCCTTATTTCTTACCATTTTACATGATAGTTGGGCTAAAATTGCTATCCAAATGTAATTGGAATTGTTTTGCGTTTGTTTATACATTCTCGATTGTCCATAAACCCTTCTTTACTCCTTAATTATAATTACCTTTATAAACGTATTGAAAATGACTATAAATTCTATTAAGATCTTTCTTATACTTGTTGAAATATATACAAATATCTATCCAATATCTATTTTTCACTCCATTTTCATATGTTCCTCCACCTCCACAATAGATCATATTTAAGTACATAATGTTATAAGTATTTTCAGAAAAAAAACTTAAATTTTGTACTCCATTGACCATTTTTAACATTATCAATATAATTTCCTTCAAATAAAAGTAAATAAAATAGTTTTATGTATATAAATATTACAATACTTAGAAAAAATTTAAGGATTTTCCAACTTTTTTTATTTATCCATCCTACATTCCTTCAGCCCTAAATATTAATTTTATTCTAACATGATTTGCCTTCCACATTAGGGTTAACATATCCATAGTATTTTAATAGTCACTCATTTTTCTATCCTTTTCCCGTCCTTATAAATTCCAAGCTCAATAAGTTAGTTATCTCTATTTTATAATATAAAAATAATTACACTTAATATTGGTTAAATAGTTCATTCCAAAGTCCTTCTTTTTTTTTTGAGTCCTTTCTCATTATATTGTCCTCCTATTACTAATGGGTTTAACCAATTTATTATTTCTAATCCCCATAGTCCCCTCTCCATTCCAATTTTTTTATTTGTTCAAGATTACATAATATTTAAGCATTCATTTCATTCTATATGCAATTACCTTCTTATTTCAGTAAAATACATATCAAAGATTATTTCACCTTAATTGTTGTAAATGAGACTTAAAGTAAAAGATTTTGTTTATTAAAATATTTCTATTTCAATTATGTTTTCATATAATGGTCTTTGATATAATATTTTTGAACATTATCCTATCTAATATTTTTATAATGATAAAAAAAAGAAAAGATTTATTTTTACATTTATTAATCAATGAGTCATAAAACAATTAATTTTTATTTTTTGTATTATATTAATACTAAGAGTGAAAAAAAAAGATACACTAAAAATAATTATAAAATATTAGATAATATTTTGTTAATAATTGACTTTAATGATGAAATATTAAATAAATGTATAAAAATCATTATGAAAATATAGGAGACGATCATTACGTTAATTTCTTAATGGAATAGAATTAGTATTAAGATAATATATCAACAAGATCTAATTTTCCATATGTTAATAGCAGCTCAGTTATTTAATGCCAAAATTCAGATGATGAGGGTCCAAATTCACAATAGTTATTTTATTAATTACCTGAATAAGTTTAGGAAAAGAAACAACAAAAAAAGAAAAAATCCGAAGACACAATATTGACAAGCAAATAAAATTCAAAGAACACTTACATAAACAAAATTTCATCTCTAATTTAAGAATCTAAACCAACTATGACTCCTAAATTTGAGAGGAAAATCTCAACTTATACAGATGATTCTACATAGGCTAAACTAATTAGAAATAGGGAATGTGCAAAAAATTCAAGAAAAAGAAAGAAGATTTATTTAGAATTATTAGAAAACAGAGTAAATACACTAAAGGAAGAATTAGAAAAGTGTAAGAGGATTATCAAAGGTCATAGTAATTGTATGTAATAAATTGGGTCTAATCCCTAAGTAATTATTTCAAACCATTATTAGTTATAAAACTTTTTTGTAGGTAGATAATAATTATTTGACAAATTAGAATCAGCTGTGTAAAACAATTCTGATAACAATGAGATTAATCTATTACTTGACTCTATGCGATTCAGGGTCGGAGGAGGAGGTAAGGAAAGGATTAATGCATCGAATTATTTTTTATAATAAATAATGGAAATCTCTATACCAATTCATGTGAAGTATTTGTTATGGGCTTCAGGGTCAAACCTAATTGAACCAAGTTGGTTTACTGATTTAAATAAAGAAGTTGACATATCAGATTATTAAATGAAATCCTTGAAGAAATCTTATAAGAGAATTTAATCAGATAAAGAAAAATTAGAAGGGTAAAATTATATTTCATAATAGTATCATAACGCAATTGTAAACTGTCAAAGAAAATCTATAACAAAAGACTAATTCTTTAGAAAATTTTATTGATGAAATGAGAAATATTCTCACTCCAACTTAAGTAGCTAAATTTTTACTAGGTTTAGAGAAGGTAAGATAGTATCATATAATGTTAGAATAAGTTTCAAAAGGAACTTAGTGTATCGAATTTATGGAAACAATTTGAGGATGATACAGAAATCAAATAGGAAGAATGTTAATTTGATGATACAGTGTAAAAAAAGGTTCAAATTTGATATATACTGTTAATTAAAATCATTATTTCTATAAAATTTAATCTCTGATTTGGTTTCCAATTATGTGTCTATAATTTGGATCTCTTTTAATCTTTCTTATTGATCTAAATCCTTCAACTGATTACAATAGTTGATTCTCTCTATCTTTAACTTATGAATACATAGTCTAGGGCATTGTTGATAACATCTTTTCGAATTAATCGATTTCTAACATTGCATTATCTTTAAAATCATTATCCAGATTCATTTCATCTACTTAAATTGTATTTTGAAATTTATCTAATTTTTAATCAGATGTTTCAAACTTGGTTCTGAGTTTTTCTTTATTCACAGATTTAGGTAATAAATTGGAACTCATGAAATGATTAATCAGAATTGGATTTTTATATTTGTCAACATAAGTGAAATTCTTGATTGGTAACCCCCTAAAATCAGGTAGATCGTAAGTGGATTGTTGAATGAAAGATTGTTTAGGTTTACTCAATCTTTGAAATAGAGGTTCCTCTGTGAATTATGTTGCAGGAGCAGATTGATATGTTTTCTTTAAACCTATTTTGGTATAGATTTATTCATTTTTGAGTTTCCTTTATTCAAATTAATGATGTTTTTCTTAGTTCTTTTAAATTCTTTCAGCCTCCATTTATTCTCTTTTTAACATTTCGGCATTATATTTTTTCTTTACTACACAATAGACATTCTGCATTCCTGCTATCGTCTAAGGAAGAAAGACTATATCAATTTGTTTCTTTGGCATATTCTCAAGATGATTCCAAACAAAATCTGTTCCATTGATTACATGTTACACATTCACATTATTATATAATTCAACATCCTCAGAAGGCAAACCTTATTGGGCCTTGGTTATAGGTTGATGACTATTGATTTGAAGCATAGCCTATTCCAATTTTCTCTTTTAAGATCTAGAGGCACTTTCAACTCTATGTTTAGCAATAACTTCTCTTTTAGAAGACATTAATATTATTATCCAAACAGTTTTGATAAAATTATTTATTGACAATAATTATTTTAATAAAGACACATATTATATTAGAAGATTAATCAATACAGAGTATCAAATATATTTATATATCATAATTTTACACTTTGGTTATGAATTGCATTGATACCCTTTCTATTCAAAACAACTAATTACTCCTTCAAAACATTTGAAAGCATCATTGTTTCTAAAAGCACTTTCTTTAATTCTTATTATCTTTCTTTTTTATTTGCAGATTTTGCATCAACTTCATTTTATTTTATTTCCTCTTTTTAAGAAGAACCAAAATGTTAAAGACTTTTTTGATTTTTTTTCTTATCATTAAGTACTTCCCAAATCTTCAATTTTTTTTTTTCATTATACTTACTCCTAAGAATATTGTATTCTCTTTAAAACTCCTCTAAGGTTAAATCTCTTTAAAATTGTTCCAATTCATATACATGAACTTTCAAGTATCCTTATGCAGTTTTTAAAGCTCGATAAGTAATTTTACTATCTAATTCTTATGATAATTCATTGGCTTCACCCATCTTAATGAGCATTTCATATTCATATTCATTCTTACCTTAATTTATAGTTAATTAAAGAAGTCGATCCTCTTCTTATTATCTTTACTTAGCCAATTATAGATAGTGCTTCGATTTATTTTATAAGGGTTTATTATCATTGATGTTAGATCTATATATATTTATTAAGTTTTAGTATTACATTTTCAAATCACTAAAGCCAGACTGATACTTTTTTGAAATGCCACTTATTGGTCTGGAATCTCCTTTATTGAAACCACTACGTTTAGTACTTGCTGATTATGGTTTTGGTTTTTTTTGGGCAGAAAACTTTCTCTTAGATTCTTATGCTAATTTGAGTGCTTTTTCTCTTATAAATTCTAACATAGCATCTATAATGAATAATGAAGTTTTAGAGATACTCTCATTTTAATGCCATGAAGGTACTTTCTTACAAAGACTTTCAATAGTAATTACACCACGCTCATTAGATAGATCACTAAGGATTAAATTGATTTCATGTTAATCAAATTGAAATCCTTATTTATTAATGATATTGTACCTGATTCTAATAAGAAACTAATAAATTCAGTTTAAGAAGCCATTATTGTATGATTTTTCCAGAATTATTCAATTTGTATTTTATGAAATGATACTAATTAGTTAAACTTCTTGAGAGCTTGAGAAGTAGGTATAGCTTCTAAAAGTTTTGGCTATTATTCTATGTTTTGCTATTCTTATTTTTTATACTAAAATTTAGAACTTTCAGGTCTTCCATGTTTAGATTCAGGTCTCTTATTACTCACTTTAGGATATAACTATAATAATGTAAATTGAATTACAGCATATTATTTTTCAAGATTCTCTTCAAATTTATCATCTTCACTATTGTCATCTTCAAGAAAATGCTATTTTAATACTGTATAAAAAAGTATTTACTTAATCATCTTCACTCATTTATTATAATTTATTAGTATTATATAAAATGTATGTAAAAAATATATAATAATATCTCAATAATATGATGTAGTCTTAGGTGTCGTTTAAGATTATTTTATCAAAGCACTTTAATTGAGTTTGTAAACTTACTTATAATATATAATTATAAATATACATTGGTTGTTTCATCAAGTTTGATCAATAGATAAGCTTCTTGTTTCTTGAGTTCTTCTATCTATTAAAACTTTAAATCTGCTTCCATTGAATGTTAAGTTTTAGAAAACTAATGTTCTTGAATGAATCGAAGAAATTTTTATTTTCGAAAGTTTTGAATAGTTTATTGAGCAAATTAAACAGAGTTTTATACTTATTATTTTTATTCTGACTTTTATTATTTTATTACATCCAAATTTTATCGAATGATATGCTCATTTTTTTGAGATTGTTCTTTAATATTCTTAACTTCTTGTTACTTCATCTATTAGAAATTCTGTTAAATCAGTTTTTTATCTTAATATTATTACAACTTCATATTCTTTGTTCTATGTACTAGATTCTGTAATTGAATGTTCACTTATTCCTTATGTGCTTATTTATATTCCTTAAAGAGTTCATGATCTTCTCTTATCTTATTTAATTGTTCTTGCTTTTATTGTTAAATTTACAATTTCCTCTCTCTTACTTAATATGTCAAAATTATACCTCATTTCATTCTCTAATTTAAGTAGACTTACTCTTCTTTTCACAGCTTCCAATTGTTTTGAGGCATCATAAGATTCTTTTTTGGGTGATACATTTGATAATTATGATGTATCAAAATGAGGTGCTGATGTAGAGAGATATTATTTAGATTATATACTCATAAATTAATCAATTTCTAATTTTTTTAGATCTAGTCACACTAATATTGTGATTAAACACATTCAATGCAGATCTTGGAGTCATTATATTATGACAACTACTATGTCTCTAACTTGTATTTCGACTTGTGTTACTAATGTAACTGACTCCTGTGTTTTTACCAAAATCTTCTAATAACAATATCAAATTAGATTCCAATAACTGTTTTAATTCAAATAGAGATAGTGCAGTACACAATTTCTCTTATGCTGTTTTTATTGAATTACTATATTATTTTAAAGAATGATCATTCAAATATCTATTTTTCTTTGAATTTACACTCTAATTGAATTAATTAATAAAATCTAATTCACTCCTGATTAATTACTATGCTCTCTCTTAATTTTATAATAAATATCGTTTCTCAACACTATCTATTATTTCATTTAATTGTATTTTCAATTATTCAAAGAAATTCCCAAATGGATTTTACAATTTCAAAAAGAGTTCCTCACTCTCCTTCATCAAACTCTTTGCCTTCCTACTATTTTCATTTATTATTTCATCAAATTCTTCTATCTCTTTCATGTCTTCCACATGTTTCCCATGTAATTTAATCACACAATGTGCACATGCCTTCTAATAACGATATGGACATTCATGACAAGCACAAATAAATTGAATCAAGTTATTCTCATGTCCTTACAATTTACAACATTCCTACTATTCTAATCGAGAAGTTAAAGATTCCTTTACTTTTAGGTTCTTCATCATTTATTTTTTCGTTAAATTTATATTAATAATAATGGACACCAAAGTTCAGGAAATATTTGAAAAACTATTATAATTCAATTAAAACGATGAATTATAAGCTCAATAAGCCTAACTAGAAGCCCTACTAATATAAATCAAGGATGGTAATGTTAATATTCAATTAGAAATGCAAATGTTGATTCAAGACACTCATTTTGGCAAAGATCAATACTACCTATAGTAATTTGAAAGAATAGCTGATTCAAAGAAAAGATTAGATTAAGTCAATGCCAAGATGGTCAAGATATAATAAAGAGTAGATATAATAGAGAAAAGGTTCATTAAATTATCCTAATGAATGATATATAATTAATATTTATAAAGACTAATTCTCATAGTAAGATGTAAACTCACCATAGAATCCTAACTATAAATCAATTTCTATAATTATACTAACTTGAGAATTATCAAAATTCACTTTATATATTTAATCTAATTTTTATTATTAATAAAGTTCTTCTTTATATCAAAATAAATAATTATTGTATAGATCATACATACAATAGTTATTAAAAGATATAAATTTTGATCTTGATAAATTAAACACAATAAATAGACTCTTATTATCTCCAAAGTTAAGTCCTATTATTATATATAAATTAATATAAATTAATCACTCATTTCAGTCAAATCGAATGATTAAGTTTTTGGAAATGCAGAATGATAAGGTTTTTTTATTGTACAAAGAAGAGTGAATATCTATTAGATTAGATTCCTAAATTATATAACTCCTCCTTTGACAACCTGATTAGTCAAACGCTAATAAGGTGTATCATTGATTAATAAATCATTGAATTTCTCCAAATCTTTCTTACATTCTCATCATTTTTATAGGGGAGTAGTTCTATTGGTTTATGTTTTTCAATTTAAAATCTATCTAACTTTGATTGCAGTTGTATTAATTTATATTTAACTTTGGATGCAATAGTATTTTTTACTATTTATTGGATATATATTATACTATTTAATTAAATCTGTACTATATATATATAATTTTATATGATTCCCTCTATCACATAAGCACATAAATAAATGAGAGAAAGTGGTCTTACGTTTTAGACAAAGCTTCAAAAATCACTTAGATTGTCTGAATAATATCATGCAACTATTTACTTAAAAAGAGAAGATTAATAATTGACTAGAGTATTTAAGATGAGAAGTGCCTTTACATCTTTACAAAATCTTTCAAAGGAATAAAAAGAAAAAGGAGTAGTAACGGTAAGTGATGGTAACTTTGCTTAAGCATTTGCCTTCTTTTGTAATCACTTCAAGATTAAAGGTATGATAGTACGTCATTATAAAAAGGTACGATTTTTGTACCTGAAGTTTGTTATGGTTGGAAAATTGATTTAATATAAAAAAATGGTAAGTAATATGTGGAAGTGAAAACAGCTGGTGAAAATTTTGATGAATGTGAATAGGCAGCATAAAAGTACATTAAGGAAAATGAAAAAATACTTATACATCCAAGTGATAATATTAAAGCCATACATGGTTGTGGTACAATTGTAATATAATTAATATTCAATATAAAGGGTATTGAAATTCTTGATGAGATGCCAGGAGATGTAGATTATATATTTTTACCTGTTGGACAAGGAGCACTTGCTGCAGGAATTGGTACCTACATCAAAGCCATGAGTCCAAATACTAAGATAATTGGTGTTTAACCAGATGGTGCTGATTCTATGATCTAATCATTTTAAGCAAAATAAGTTGTTAAATAAGAACAATTCTCTAGATTTTGTGAAGGATCTGCAGTTCCATCAGTACCTAAATTATGTTTGGATATATGTATGGAGAAACTTGATCAATTAGTAAAGGTTGAAGAGGGTAGAGTGAGTACTACAATCTTATAATTATATAATCTAGGAATTGCAGTTGAACCTGCTGGTGTAATAAAATGATATATATATTATTTTAGGCATTATCTGTATCTGTACTTGATCAATTTGCTCATGAAATCAAAGGTAAAAATGTTGTATGCATTCTCAGTGGTGGCACAGTAGATTTATCTAGATTTGATGAATTTAAAGAACATTCACAATTACATGAAGGATTAAAGTACTTCTTCTTGATTGAAATGCCATTTAAATCTGGCATTCTTAAGAATTTTGTTAGTTTGTATTTGATAATCAGTATTTTCAAAGTTGTCTAGGTCCTGATGATGATATCACTCATATTTAATTCCAAAAGAAAGCCAATAGAGAAAGAGGTCCATGTTTAGTAGCTATAGAAGTTGCCAAGAAGGAAAGTATCAAATAAGTTATGGAGAATATGAAGAAGATGCATTTATAATTTAAATTAGTGAATGATTCAAAAGAACTATATGATTTGCTTATTTGAGGGATGTGTTAATAAATTTACATTTACATAATTATGCATTTAAAAATACATCATAATTCAAAGACTTCACATTCAGTTATATCTACTAATTTAGGTCCTATAAAAAAGGTTTATTAATTCTCTTGTGGATCCCTCTAGTAATTTTATCCAATGTTTAGATATCCTTCTTTGAAATCAGGAAATATCTAAAGGTCGTTCTGACCAAATACTGGTCCATAACTTTAATTCACGGTAATGGCTTGATGTTTACAATCATTTTTTATTGGATAGTGTCGTATTTATTACAGTTGATTTTGTATAAATAAAAATGAAGTGCCTTTATCATCTGATATAAATTATGGTTAAGGTGTTTTTAACCATTGGCAAGGTGAATATCCTCCAAAAACACACATATTGGATTTTAATTTCAATATCATGAGTAGATTGGATTTATTTTAGATTTTATTCCAAAATTTCATAGTTTAGAATCCATCTATTGTTCCCTAATAAATAAGTGAACAGTTGGGATTCTATTTTTTTGTAATCTTATAAAGAATATCTTAAAAGTTTTTAATTTCTAATAAAGAGGAATATTTAACAAAAAGTGGATTTACTTCTTGTGATTTCAAAGTAATAGCTTTTTCGAAATCCTTTAATTGAGATGTTATTGATACTAATATTTCTGTTGATGATGGAACCTTTGAACTAAAATATTAGAATTAATGATTTACTTGATTACTTTATTCTTATAATCTTTAATTTGATCTTCAATACTATTTTTGATTTGATTATTGTTTCCACTAACAATTTAATTTATATAGTCTTAAATTTTTAATTCTATTTCAGTATTAATTTCATGACGAGTTCTTTAAATGATAGCAGATGTTTATTATTAACCCAGGTTTTGGCTTCCGAGATTAGCTTGAATATATTTTTCAAAACTCTCAAATTTGATAATCTATTTTAAAATAAAAATATACTCTTTTTAATTCGTTTCTATAATCACTTAGTAAATTTGATAAAATCTCAAAGTAATTAATTGTATCATTTATCAGTCTTTCTATAGAATTCTTTATTCCCAACAATTATTTTACCCACTAATTTTTAAAATTATTTAGATCTTCATTTGTTACTTTGAGAATGTTGGAAAAAAAAGATTTGAAACCAAAATCAATATTAATCTTACTTAATAGAACTTCTGGTAATCTCAGAACCTGTTATTATACTATTTAAAAATACTTTCTGTATCAAAATAATTGAATCAGGATGTTATCCTTCTTAAAGTCTTTCATCTTTGCATTCAGGACATCCCAATTTCACAGAAGTTTTATCCAATATTATATGTGTGATACTACCTTAATGCTTTGCACAGATTTCCATTATTATGATAAATTAAATTCATTAATAATATGAGACAAATAGATTCATAAATCAAAGTCCAATAGAATTATACTAAATATCTGTAAATTTTAATATCCATTACCTTTAAATTAACAATCAAATTTAATTACTTTATCTAATTGAATCATTTAAATCATTTAGAAACAAATATATTCTATAAACAATCTTGAATTTTGATTCATTAATACTTAATTAAAAATATTTATATATTCAGTATATATTTGTTTTACCTTGTTTTTATTGTTGGAGATATCTTCAAAATTTGCTCATAATAAATCAGATTATATATTAGTTTATCCTATACATCCAAAAAGATGTACAAAATCTTAATAAATTATTTGCTAAAATTAAAATAATAGAGTATTTATAAATTATTAATTAAACCTACACGATGGAATCATTTTTATTTCTACTATAAAAAATAATAATAATAGTATTTTATTGTTAAATTCAAAAAAAATATCATTATTATTAATCTACATTCTATCATTTGATATGTAGAACATTGTAAAAGTATCTTTCAATTAAATTAGAATATAAAAAATCAATATTGAATAATTATTAACCATCCCATATTTAACTTCTAATTCACTTTATTCAACAGACCAACCCTTCTAATAAAAAGATGAATCATTTATTTTATTCTCTCTGTTATTGTAGATTTTCCATCATTCTACTAATATGGTTTATTATTCTTTACTGATAATTGAAATCTAAAATAGAAAAAATCAATAAATATATATAATATTCTCATGTTCTTAAAATGATAGTTCAATTTTTTATTGTTATTTGATTTATTCGTAGTCCTTAAGCGAAGATTAAAAATAAATAAAGTCAAACAAATAGATTATTAATTTGAGTTATTTTTATTATCAAAATATTTTTATCAATTTCTATTATGAATTAGAAATGTAATAAGATTGGACATGATCAAAAACCTATGGAATATATATGTGTATAATCAAAAACAATAGGATGGTGTTGTGAGAAATGTTACAAAGAGAATAAGGGAAAGTTAAATTTCTAATCAATAAAACACTTGTAATAATGTGTGTAAGAGGCAAAATAAACAGTAATCAAAGAAACTTAAAATGAAAGAATTGAGTAAATGAAATTTGAATTTGATCTAAAGATTAAAAAAATAAAGGATTTATTGGAATTCTATTTATCTGGAGTAGAACATGAGATCAACAACTAATACATAGAATTGAGTGGAATTATTCGATTCATAGAAAATTTCAGTATGAGATTTTTAGAATCACCCAATCCAGAACATTATTAATACCTACAATTGATATTAGACTAGGGTGTGGCAATGAAATTTGATTAATTATAGATGTAAGTTAATTAGTTTATGCAAAAACTATACTCTATATCAATTGATATTAATGAACAAGTTGAGATCTTATCAGAATCTATATTTTTGAATCATTTAAAATCGCTAATACAAAAATATGATTTACCTTGTCAATTTTAGAAGTAAATTGAAGAATTTTAAATTCCAAAACAATTTTGTTTAAGTGAATCTCATAATTTACAATTTGTTTTCAAAGATAATATAGACGCAAATATAGCTTATATTGGATAATAAGAAAATGAAGAATTCCATGGCAAGGGATTGTTGTATTTAGATAAGAAAGGTATGGCTTATTATGGAGCATTCATAAATGGTTAATTTTGTTATGGGATAGCATTGAATTTAAATAAGAAGGAACTTACGCTTGGAGAGTATGAGTTTGTAGATCTCTTTTGTTATAGAATCTAAAATTATGGGATATTAATTAATTCTAATAGTGAAATGTAATAATCTATTATAATATTAAGGTATGAAGGAGATTTTAAGAATAATGAATTTGAGGGATATGGCTAGTTTCATTATAAGAATGGGGATGTGTAAAGATCTTTAATTTATTCTTTTAGATATAAAGGGAATTGGAAAGCTGGTAAACGGTTTGGCTAGGGGGAAATAATTAACCAAGAATTTGGAACGTACATATTTATATCGAAATCTAAGGATTAAAGGAACTTTTGTAGATGGATAATTATTTGGTAAAGGAGAGTTGGATTGTAAAACATAAAAGTAATGTGTTTTTATTTATTAATTTAGATATTGGGGAGAATTCAAAGAGAATGAAATGGATGGAGAGGGAACCCTTGAAGATCTAATTAATAAAACCAAATATATTGGTTCATTTAAAAAAGGATAGAAATGCGGTAAAGGCACTCTCATTTTTTAAGATAACAGAAGGTATTTTGTGGTATTTACTGTATTTTTAAAGAATTGAAGGTAATTTCCAGAATGATTAACCAACTGGGAAATGTGTAGAAACTACTATTAGGAAGTTTGTAGAGAATCTAAAACAATAAATAGAAACAACTGTGGAAGAAGGAGAGTATGTTGGTGGATTGAAAAGTGGATAATTTAATAGTGAAATTACATGTAACGGTTAGATCATAAAGTAAGTATATACTTAAAAAATTAATAGAAAAATGAAATATTACGATTCTGGAGAGTTGATTTTTGAAGACATAATTAATTGATTTTAAATTCATATTTCATCAAGTCAAAATATTCTCTTGGATTTTATTTTATTATTATGAATAGTTAGAAATTTTATTATGGAGAAGACATTATTGAAAAGACTAGAGATTATTAACTTCCAATTTAAATTACAAGCATAGCAAGATCTAAAAGTGAAAATAGAAGGTTGATTAAATAAATAACAAAAACTTCCAATTCTCCTAACTCCAAATCCTAATTAAATGCTTTTAACAACATTACAGAATATAATTAGAATTCTATAGGGCAAGAACGTATAACAAAAAGAAGAACATTAATACTTTAGAAAGAACTTAATAATCAAGACTCTTCTGGTGCCTAGTTATCTTCTCAAACAAAAATAAAAATATTTAAGGTACCCTTCAAAAAGATTTAAACATCAATAGAAAAGATATAACCATTTAATAATAAAATGTAATCTCATCTTGATAGTTTCGATAATGAATAACAATTTCTTAAATCTTTACTCTAAAAAGATCAAAAACCTGAAAGGATTGATAAATTAATTAAAATTAGGTTAGCTAAATCATAAATGACAATCCATTCTCATTAAAGATCATAGCAAACTGAACTTTCTAATGAAAAACAGAAATTACCTACTTAATCTTCCATTCGTAGAGAGAGTTATAGGGATTTTAAAGATAAAAGGTATATTGCCTATAAATATTAGATCAGTTGAGTTAAAGCAACATATTTACAAGTTGATATTGGCATTCGAAGATACATGTCAAATAGGGAAGGGAAAAACAAAACTTGAAGATTTATTAGATAATGAATAGAAATTTGTTGGTTTTATGAATTTTACTTATAATCTTACTAATTTACCATTAAACATCGAAGTAAGTCTACATCTTAACTGTGTAGGGATTGGAATCAATGTTTAAAGGAACAAAATATGTACTTAAAACTTTGAAACCTTATATACCATAAAGTTTAGAGAAATTAATTTTCGAAGATTAAGAATGTTAGAAATTTAGACAATTAACATTTTAATATTAAGTATTTTATATCTTGAATAATCATTGTGAATTGATAGATAGTTTTACTAATTAAGCAATTCGATTTATGGTGAGATAATCTAAAGAATGTAATGATTTACAACATTTTATTGAAAAACAATTTCTCAATAAAACTTAGAATGATATAGAATATATTTAAAGTCTATTTGAGAAACAATTTAATCAACCCTATTAATCATTGTTGTATGAAGCAAAATCATTTTGTAATTTAGTTATTGAGTATGATTATGTGAAATAACTATATTGTTTTTGCATAAAGGTGCAAGATGCTTTGTCTTAAAAGATTTAATAGGAAGCAAATAAGAAACAAGTTTATGAGAAAGGGTTTGATTTTAAAACTGCGTTATCAAAGATTAAAGCAAAAGATGTAAGAGTCATTATTGATTGAATAGATAAATCATGAGAAATTATTTGCTTAATTAATACCAAAAAAGCATGAGATTATTGATAAATTAGATAAATTCGAATCTAAATTTGGTAGAATTGAATCCATCTCCAATGTGTAAAGAGAATAAGCAAAATTGGCTGATATGAAACACAATCAACTATATGATAGGATTCTCAAATTATAAAAATAAATGGAATGAATTCTCAATATTAACTGATGTATTTATACAATTAATGCTGCCAATATTTGATTTTAATTTTAAAAATTTAAACACGTTTGTCAATGTCCTATAGAAACTGTGATACTATATTCACTGAGTCCCAAGAAACAAATAAGAACTTAAATTTATCTACTCCACCAATTAAGAAAATATTCTAGAGTAATGAGATAACATTTCCATAAACATTCCATTAAAGTAATTTTTAGTATGTTTTTTTAATTTATGATTATAGGACTCCATAAACAAAAAATATTTCTGTATGTAATTCAGAGCAAAAATCCTTTTTAAAGTTCTAATCACAGAATTAAATTGGAAATATTAATAACTTAGCATAAAATTTATTTAAAACCAATTCAAGCAATTAAAAATAAGAGTATGTATCATATATCACTTATAATCATAATACGATAAAGAATTATATTTTAAATTCAAATATCATATTCAAAATATAAACTTAATAAAATTTATTTTATTAATTAAATTTTATTATAGGATTGAAGAAATTAAACCATGTAATTGTAAAAAAAGTAAATGCCTTAAATTATATTGTGATTGTTTTGCTGCTGGTAAATTATGCTCATCTAAGTGTAATTGTTGTGGATGTTTTAATAACAGTTCAAATTTGGTTGAGAGAAATCAATTTATAGAGAAAATGGTTGAAAGAAATCCAGAAGCCTTCATTTAGAAAGTCAAATAAGTAGATTACAAATTAGCACATTCTAAAGTAATCTATTGAATATCATCTTAGGGATGTAATTGTAGAAAGAGTGGTTGCAAAAAGAAGTATTGTGAATGTTATTAACTGGGTATTGAATGTTCTGACAATTGTAAATGTGATGGATGCTAAAATTGTTCCTAAAATAAATTAGTGAAAATCTTCACTTAATAAGATATTTCACAATTTTCTAGATAACTTAAATAGTTAAGTCAACCATTTTGAAACAATATTAATAATAACTATATAATAATATTATCCTTCATTATTATTATTTAATAATCATATCATATGGAGATTTGTTTAGATATTTCTTTAATTTTTTTAATATGATATTTTGATGAATAATTTTGAAATATTATGAGTAGATGATATCAAACATTAATTATTAATTCATATTTTTAATGGAATAAGTTATTTAAGTCACAACATCAAATTATTCTGAAAAGGTTAATAAAGAAGGAAAGGCAGCCTTAATCTTTGTTGGAGATGTTTTGGCAGAAACAGGTTAATCATGGTGTTCTGATACTGTTGAAGCTGAACCTACTATCAAGAATTATGCAATTCCATAATTATTGTAAAAAGGATATTCTGTATATTGGTGTTGGGCAGGTGACAAGGAAACGTAAGAAAATAGTCATATAAATTAGATGGAAAGATCCAAATAATCCTGCTAGAGTCTCTGAGTGGATTTAGATTAAATCAATTCCAACTTTATTATTAGTCCATGATAATAAAGAAGCAATTAGATTGGAAGAGGAATAATTATTCACTGAAAATGCATTGAAATAATTTTTAGAATAATGAAAATATTAACAAATATATTACATATTAGAATAATGCTTATTTTATTATAATCAATCAAATTTATAGTTAAGTATATATGTATGTAAATAATTCTTAATTTAAAGTTAATTTATGATCATTGTCTTATTAGATTAATTTACTTATAAGTATGTATAAAATCAATAATAAGAAAATTAACATTGTGGATATATTCCTATTTCAGGGCTCTCTATTAAATTTGAATTTAATTTATAATTTAAAATATTCTAAGAGAAGAGTTATGGAATACTCAAATTTTTAAATAATTTAGATTTCCAGATAATGCTATATTGTAAATTTTAGATCTTCAAAGAGAGAGTAAATTTAATTTCATATTCACATATGAAATCACAAGTGAATATAAATTAAGAACACTAATGATCATTCAATATCAAATATATCATCATCACTTCCTCTTACTTGATTCTAAATTGGATATTATAGAGCACTGAAACTATTATGTTTAATTGAATTCTTCTTTTTAGTTTAAATTCCTGTCATAACATTTTGTCTCTCTTTTTCTCCATACATTGACCATATAGGAGTGCCTTCATTGTTTATTTCTTCACCTTCACTCCAATCATAATTGTTCACTTGTGAAGTGTTTAGAGAGGGAATATAAAAGGGATTTATTATAGAAGATGAATTTCTGCCATTAGGAGTTGAAGGTGGTTATAAGAATCTAGCTGATTTTGCTATGTATTGTACTTCATCATAAACTTATTCATATTGTTGTTGTTATTAAATTTGTTTCTAAATATTATAAATATTAATTTACATCTGGTTCTAGAACATTCACCATTATAGGTGTTTTAGCCTTACCAGAGTTTTATCTCTTTGAACTATTCATCTTATAATATTTCTTCTGATTCTATTGCAAAATCTATTCAAATCTTTCAAATTATTTATTATTATCAATTCCTTTAGTTGAAATTTACAAATTCAATTTCTTATCCATATCATTTTCAATAATTTAATCATGACCATAAGTCTAAGTATTTTTATTTGATCCACTACTATGTCCATTACTATTAATGATATGTAGATTATTTGGACTGTTATTTTATTTTAATTATTCCTTTAATTAATATAAATAATACAGGCATAATATGCATAGTGTTACTCTTCTTTTTTGTTGAATTATCTCCAACTACTTCCCAATCATAGTAGGGTTAACCTTAATGTTTTTCTAATTCACTTTAAAATAACTTTTTATAAGCACCATAATCAGGAGTTGTTATAAAATCTAATTTACGAATAGCAGTTAAAAATTTGGTAAAGCATGTTGGTAGATTTTTACATATAATGTCTGGGGCTGTTAATTTTTTGAGATGTAATATTTTAGCATATTTGAGATCTTTCTATTCTATTTAGAGATTCATCCAAGGCAGAGATCCAGTAGCTAAATAAACTAAGATATAGGCAATGCTTTCTAAATCATCTCTTCTACTTTATTCAAATTCATTATGAGCATTAATACTAGCATATCTGGCTGTTCCAATTAATCCTTTTTTGCGAACTTATTTGATATGTTCTCCTTTTGAATTTACATAAAATTTAGATAATCCAAAATCAATAAGGTGTAATATGTTTTACTATTAACCCAAACCCAAAACAAAGTTGTCTGGTTTAATGTCTCTATGAATGAGACGCATTGAATGCAATGATTCAATTCGGCTAAGCATCTACTCTAAACAGTACAATACTCTCATATACCTGAATAGCTAATTTCAACATTGTTACGAGAGAGAAAGAGCCTCCACATTTCTTACTTGTAATTTCAAGATTGGGTCCAAGCATATTCATAATATAATAAACAAAATGATTCTCTTATCCATAGTACAACATCTATGGGAATCCTGGTTTCTTCCTAAAAAGAATAGTGTAATTTAAGTTCTTACTTCAATTCCATCATGATCTTGATTTCTCTTTCTAACATACTTTCTTCTTCTTCTAATTCTTACTCTACTTTAATTGCCAAAACTTCATTGCCATTCTGAGTATCATAGATCCTAAAGACAGATCCAAATGAACCTTCACCAAGAAGATCTCCTATACGAAATCGACCTTAGATAATATCTCCAGCTTTTAATATAGCTTCCTCTTCTTCTGAATCCAATACTTAATTCATTTATTAATTATTTATATCAAACTCTCATATTCTTTGCATTTGTCATCATAAGCACTCTCCATCTCATTGTTTTGTTATACAATCTCTCTCAAACATTCAGTCAATTAGTTCATTTGTGAGATATACTCTTTTTGGCTATGTTCCATTGATTCTAATCTTTGCAACAATTATTAATAGTTTTTGAGGGTTTCATCATATTTCTCATTTTGATGACGTATTCGAATCTCTAATAGTTGCTTCTTTATTAACAATCTTTGTATCTAAACCTAATCATCCTTCTATTGTTATTCAAAGACCTCCATAACGCGAGTATTCAGACTATCAATTGAATTGTTGTGAGATTATTGTACATTCTGTTACTTTACAGAAACAACGTAATTCAATGAGGATTTCGCTCTTTTTCTTATACTCGATTTATTAAAATATGTTATTAACTATTTGTTATTTATCATTATCATAGAAATAAAATGATCAGATGATAAATAACATTAATTTTTATGCAATCAATATAACTTTATTTATAATAAAAGCAATTAGTCTTATTATTTTAACTCTTTTCAAAAAGAATAGATAATAGATTTACAGTTTTGAATTGCTAGAATATGAATAATAAATAAGAGATTACTAACACAACTTATCCAAATACTTATGTTGCCTTAATTAAATTATACATTAATTCTTATGGACACAATCCTTTAGATAGTAATCAATACCGTCTAGCTTAGAATATTATTTGAATTATCAAGCAATACTAAAATTTGAGAATTATAATCAAATATCATTTATATATTGAATTACAAATTTACAATTTATTATTACAATATTTATATAAGTAAATACATTGTGGTACTATATCTTTAGATGAAGTCCATCTAGATTCAAATGATTTCTTTGTCTTTGACCCTATGGAAGGATTTAAAAAAATCCAAATATTATACAAATAATCGAAATAGAATTTGGATGAATATTTAAGATTTTTATAATTGAATTAGAATGAATTAATGTGTTAATAAGATTAGAAATATGATGTTGATTAATTAATTACAGTAATACTAATGTCATTAATTTAGATCAGTCACTTTCAAATAACAACATTAATAGTAAATAAAATACTATCATAATTAATTGAGAATAAATAGATAGAGTTTAGAAAAACCACTTTTATTTCACTCTTTTTAATAAGTTTGAATTAACTCATAATAACAATAACATTATTTTAATTAAAAATTGAAAATGAATATATCAGCTCAAGAGATTAGAAATTAAATTAATACTTAAAGACTCTTGATGGAAAATCATAGCGAGTAATTGTTTTATTTTTTATATCCAATATGTTATGCGACAATTACAATAAAATCTTTTGATTAACAAATCCTATCGAAAAAGAAGTTTAAAGAAAAAACTGACTAACCAAATTCAAAGAATTTATCTAAAGGATGTATTTTAAATGGCTGCGTATTTTTCAACTTAATTCAACTAATAATTAAATTTATCGTATTACAAAAGTGAATCTGTATGTTTGAATGCAATCTTTGCACTTATATTGCTATTGTAGATAAAGATTTCCCAACAATTAATTCATAAATTCCTATATTGAGGTTGAAATTGATTGATAAAAACAATTTACAATGCATAATAAATAGTCTAAATTAAAACTACTTCCTAAATTATTCTTATAGAGATAAATATTGTTTAAGGATTTATTACTTTTTGAGGAATCTCGAGAAATATTATAAGTGATTATGCACTATAAATTAATGACTATAAGAAATATGAAGAAAAATAAAAATAAATTGAAATAAGAAATTCCAAGAGAAGGAAATACTTGAAAAAATTTTTATACTAATCAGATTAATTGTTGGATTTAAGAAAATGAAATAAAAAGATAAAATGAATGTTATGAGAAAAGAAAATAACTATTAAAATAAGCAATTTAGAAAGAAAATTAAGAGAAAAAAGAGAAATAATTCAAATTAAATTATGCAATTAAGGAGTATGAGAAATAGAAAAAGACTTAAGAATTGAGAGAACGACAGCAATAGAAGGATTATAGTACAATCATGATGTAATAAAAAGAGAATTGGAAATAATAAGATGCGAGAAAGAATCAAAAACAAATTACAAAACAGAGTTCAGAAATCATACATCTTTAATAAATGACTAATAATCAAAAAGAAAAGGTAAATGAAGAGTTTATTACAAAACTTAAGAATTATTAGCAAAAAATGTTAATTACTTAATTAAATGAAGTTAATTCTTTAACTATTAAATAATGAATGATAATTAAAACATTTAACATTTTACAGTTACCTTGACTACATTAAATAATTTATATTATATAGATTTAATATTATTAGGAAAAATATAATGTAATGTTAAATAAAATCGAAACATTAGTATTAATTAAAATGAAATGCATATGGAATTTAATATAATTTTGAAAATAGCATTGAATTTTACTTATTTCAAAAATAACATGGTTATAACAATTTCATTCCACATAAAAAAGTTAAGCATCAAGTATTAATCAATCTATTAAGAGATTTAGCTTTTTTTATTACAAAAAGTTTTGATAGTTTTTAATATTTCAAGAGTGTTGCCAAAGTAGCTTAAAAATTGATTGAAATATTTCGAAAATTCTCTCCTATAGTTATAATAGGTTTTCCTAAGAAGGATAATATCTTAATTGATTTATGATAGATACCTAATATTTTAAAATTTTAAATAATTTACTATCATCATAATTTTATATTCATGATCTCAATATTTCTTAGAATTAAAAGGTAGTTTAAGATTTCATAGTAGCTATACCTTTACAAATATGATTAAGTTGTTTGAACATCCTTTCTGAAAAAGAACATTTTTATAAGTTTAATTAACGTCAGATTTTAATAGATGATAAATTAGATATATAGATAAATATTCCTAATGAGAAGCACTTTCTTTTAATTGGTCAATATCTCTATTTATGCTTAAACTTATTATTTACTAATTAAAACAATAGATTATAAGCTGAAATGCTCTCCATCAAATTTTAAGAATATAAATGAAAAATTTCTATCTCATAATAAAAAGTATCTATAACCTTTTTAAAATTCAAAATAGGATCTAATCTCAAATTTAATAATAAAGCAGCTTAATCAACGTGCTTTTTCTCAAATTTCTAATTCTATTTTTTTCATATTTCATAATAAATTAATTATATATAAATGATAGAATTCGGGATTCAAATTTAGGATCCAATTTTTTTTTTTTTATTATTATTCATTAATGGAAAAATATGTCTACGTTCCACCGATAAAATATAAACAATTAAACGATCAAACATTGGATTCTTAAGAATCAGAACAATCAAGAGTATATGAACTTGAGTAAATGGTTAAAGACATTAAAATCCCTGATGAGGTGGAGTTTGAACATGCTTTTGAACTAGTGAAACCAAATATGTGTGGATGTGGTCCTTATTCATAAAGATCTACATTTAATGTAAAAGGCCTTGGAGAATTACAATTTTTTATAGAAAAAATTCATTGCTGCCGTCCCTGGTGTTTTCATTGTATATAAGACACTTGCTATTATTGCTGTTGTTGTTGTATATTTAAATATCTCATTTATTTACTTGTGTGTATCCTTAGTCCATTTATAAATTGTCTTATTAATATTTTTTGGTGTTTAATATGCCATTCACAGGCTCATGAATTGCCTAATCAGTTGTATGTGATGGAGAATTCAAAATTTAAATTAGAGTTTTGGTAAAGGGGAATAGGTAATGTAAAAGCAAGGGATTAAATTATTCTAAATTTTACTTAATCAGATCCTAATCGCTTTGATAATGCTTGTGGAGGTTTATATTCTTCCTATCCTTAATTGGAAATAACTTCTCCATTTGATCATAATTATAAATTAATACTGAAGCCAGATAAAAATACCTGTCCAATTTCAATAAAAAGTGCATCACCATGTTTGGCAATATGCAATGCTTTTACAACATCGAGAAATTTCCATGTTGAAGGGCTTACTTAAGGGAAATGTGAAATCATCAATCTTAGAACTGGATGTGAAGCATTAGCTCGAATAACTGAGACGTAAGGAGAACTCTGTAGGGTATGCCCCTTGGTTGATTATCCACGCTTTGCTATTTAATTTGATAGTGTAAGGTAAATTGATAGAATAGCAATTATCATGGGATTAATTCATATTAGTATGTTTGATCAATGGGGATAAGGTACAGAACCATATCTCATACTCAAATTTTCTAATGAATGTTGTAAAAATAGAAACTTGGTATAACAATTTACAATCGTTCCAGGATGATATAACCCATCAATATTAAAAATAAAGATAATTTATCATTTTTTCATGTTCTATTTTTCAATCTTATCTAAAGGATTGTATATCATCGACTAAATTTAATTGGAAATCTTCATTCTGGAAACATCTATTATATATAATTAATATATATTTTATATATCATCCAAATAAAAGAAATTTTTTATTATTAAAGTGAGTCAACTAATAACGTAAATTAATTGGCTATGGAGGGCGATTTATTAAATAAATGTTGTGTTTTAAAACCTTATAAATTTTAACCCCTTGATTAGAGATATAAATATATAAGTATATTATACAATAAGGGATGAATGTTAAATCATACTATTATAAAATGATTGTAATGTAAATACCATGAAAGAGCCAAATTAAATTTATTCTTATTGTGCCTGAATGTTTTATTATTTTGAAACCGATCTTTGGTGAAAATGAGATAGTTAATTAGATATATAGGGTTGTATCAAAATAAATTATTAATTTATTATTTTATATATATGTTTTAGAAAATTAAATAAACATGAAATATATAAATACAAATCAATTATTATTTTAATCATCTAATATTTATTACACATTATTTCTATAAGAATATAATAATCATGTTATAATTCATCTTTCAAATGAACTAAAATTTATTACAATCAGAGTAAATCATGTCACTTGATCTCAATTTTACTTGATGTTAATAAACTCAAACATCAAGAGAATCATATAAATCCTTAAATATTATGTATAACAATTAATCAATCTAAATTATATTCGATAAGTTAATCTAACTTCAACCTTTGTGTATTGAATTATCTAATATCTTCTTGTTCAGCTGCTTCCATTAAATAAGTAGCCAAATATTTAAGTTCTTGATCATTTTAGTCATTATGCCATTCCAAAATTGGGATTCCATTTTCTATTTAAAATCCAAAAGAGTGTGCCAAATTATCAACAATCACCATATCCTTCACTTGTTTATTTCCAACAATTCTAAGATCTTTAATAAAAAAGCCATTCTTTGTTTCCATACAATTGCCTCTTGACAGAATCCCCATAATCCATTGTTTTTTGGGATCCAAATAATTTACTATCGCATTAGCATACGCAGATGATGAAGCTGTAAATACATATATTGTATACAACTAATTCATTTATTATAAGAACCATGTACAAAATGGTCTAATATTGAAATGAATCTATAAAATATTAATCAAAAAATACCTTAGCTTCTTCCCCATAATCTCCAAATGCTGTTACGGTAACTTAAGGATTCTCTCTCAAAGAACAACTGTGAATCAAAGTCTCATCTAAATCTAATAACAGAGTTTTGGCTTTCACAATTGGACATTCCTATAATTAAACCATCTTTGATTTAATAAATTTCTCTGAAGGTCCTTTTAAACACTTTTTTGCATAAACTAACCCTCTTTGAGTTAATTGTAAAAACTTATTAAATGAATTCTCTCCTATACTTGGACCATAGATAAGATGTCGAAAAGGATGATTCCTCAATTTTCCTTCCTGATTCTGTTTATTCTTCATCTACTCTACATCTGAATTCACGTCCATACTCTATTGAGTATTAGAGTGTCTATTCATTATCATCTCTCTTACTTCACTTTTGTTTACTTCCCAACCTCACCCTTAGCATATTTCTACTGCATTTTACTCGCCTACTATTCAACATCATATTAATCTTCATTTTGCTACTAAACATGTTGAATCTATTATTAAATTGTTGTTGGTTTGTCATCATCATCATCAAAATTTGGATCATCATTATCACCTTCAATCTTTTTAGAATTAACCAAATTTCGAAATTTTGATACTTTCTAATCTAAAATAATCAACATATTGCTTTTACTTGAAGGTCCCACCTTATTATTTTTAGGAGTCTCTTTATCAGAGTCATCTGTTTAATATCCTGTTGCATTCTTACTGAATTGAGACATCTTACTAGGAGGCTTGCTTTACTTCTTCAATTGTTTTTCCTCTTCATCTTTCTTGCTGCTTTCCTCTTCAGAATAAAATTATTTATCATTATTCAGACTCTTTAAATGTCCCACTGAATTACTTGCCTTAAACTTATATATATTATCCATATATATTAATTAATATTATAATTTACAATTTGTTATTATATAATCAACCCTTATTTAATCCTAAACAAACCATAAAAGATGTCCAGCAATTACTTGTTTTCTTAATCTTTAAAGTTGTTTATCCTAATTCTAAAGGGTATTCTTTTTAATGGATAATTAATGTTGTTTTTCTTTATTAATTATTAAATTTGTTATTATTATTGTTATTGTTATTATTATTATTGTTATTGTTATTATTAGTAATTATTTCTTCATCATAATTTCTAATCAAAACATTTAATATGCTAGTTTATACTTATTAAGCCTCTATCTTACTGTTTACAACATCTTCTTATTGTCTCTTTTCATTCATTATTCCATTCATCCACATATTCCTCTCCTCCACAGTATCCACCTTAAATTCATAAATCTTACCACCTCTCATCTTCAATATAAATTTATTCTACTTATTCTCTTTACCCTCCACTTCTAGAATGTCTTATACATTCAGCTTATTCTAGCATTTCCAAGATTTCTCATCCATATACCAATATATATATCCTTTCCTAATTCTAACATATCGATGATCCCACTTTGTTACTAACTTCTATTGTTTGGCTTTCTTCTTATATACATATCCTTCTTAAATACTCATATTATCTAATTAAACAGACTATGCCTATGATTTAGAAATCAATTCCTCTATATTCACTTTGCTCTTACTCATACTCGTTCTTGATGTACGACTAGAATTTGAATCCTACTTCTATAAAACTAATGGTTCAAATTAATTTTATCCAAATTCCATTAATTGACTTTTTAGATCTTGTGTTGACTCACCATTGTCTTATTCATCATCGATACTCTTAATTAATTAATCAAATTGTTCTAAACTACTCTAATTAACATCAGATTTCCTTATTTTCAAATGCCCAATAATTACTTTTACTGTATTTACAGTGAAACATTTCCCAAATTAGTATTTCAATCCTCTAAATGCTTAAACATATTCTGAATCTTTTTCACAATTTAAGAGTGAAATCATTTAATCAAAAGTATCCATTTTTACATTTGAACAATTATATTTTTTAAGAAATTCACATATAACTTATTTATCTTACTTAATCTTTGACTCTATTTACTTTCGCTTGTAATTGTTTATCTTATCTAATTCATTCAAAAAAACATTGAAATAGTGATAAGTTAATGATTAAATCAATTTATCTATTAGAGACTACTAAGTTTTTTTAGTTAATTTATTCAATTACACATTCTCTTCAAATAATTCAAGAACTCTTGACCTGATTTCTAAATCAAGAAGAGATATTTAAAATTATTATGTTAACTCATTTAATGTTAAATTATAAATCTATTACTCTACAAGTTCTAAAACTTCATTATATTTCTAAACTATCTTCTATTTAATCTTATCTTATTTCTTATTCTCTTACAACATATTAGCCATTAATTCTATTCTATTAGCTATATCCTCAACAACCTCAATATCATTACAAACACCAATCAAAAACTCCTTATTTTCACTTTGTTCCTCAACAGAATCATATAATTACTCTACATAGTACCATAAAACAAACTTAATAACTTTAAGCAATTCTGTACACTTAAGGTATGATTTTAACTTTTAGTTGATCATCATTTCTATTTCCTGCACAATATCAAATAATTCAAAAACACAAGTAGTTTTTATTGTATTTTTTGCTTAAATTGTTTAACACTATTCAAATTATGTAACTATTTTTTTTTCTGATTATGTTTTCCATCTACTTATATATATCTTTAACAATGTATTAATTCCTTATTTAATACGATCATCTTTAATATAATTGATTATGATTTGTTGATAATCAGAAAGCCATGAACCTAGTTCCTTAATTTCATTAAGATTGAGATATTTGTTATTAATATTCCAATATTCACTGATATTTTAACATATTTTCTCATGATGTATCTCTATGTATTCTTGAATTATATCTTATCTTTATGGATCCTTAACTAAGCAGCCCTCAATCGATTTTATCATATCTTAACTTATTAATATCAAACAACAAAGCAAATCCTAAAGATTTTAATATCTGTTCTAATCATTTAGACTTTACTCTAACTCTATTCTTTATATATCATTTTAAAGTTTTTCTTTAATTTTTTATCTTCTAATTGGCAAACTTTATTCCCTATCATATATTCTAATGATTGGATTAATATTCTTTAAAATATTAAGAGTTAATTTATTATTAATTTCCTTACAAGTATTCATTGATTCATTTAATGCTTGTTGCCATTTCATTCTATCATTTTCACTATTTGCCATTAAACTATAAATTTTATCTCCCATATTCAATTTAAATATAAATCCATGATCAGAAGACTTTTACATATTTTTTATAATTATTTCCTTACAATTCTGAAGTTTAATATAAGCCTTTCTTTTAATCAATTTTTCATTCACTTTTTAATTAATGTAAATAAGTGTATCTAATTCGAGATTGAAATTTTATTATAACAAAATATCCTCATCGTCTTAAATTTCTGGAAACTTATTAAATTTTAATTAAATATTTTACAAGAGGTTTAGCAGAGATAAGTATGAACCATTTTTGCTTGTAGATCTTCATCTTTGTTTTACTTCTTTTACTCAAAGTCCCAAATATCGTTCGAGATTTCAACATCTAATTCTAAGTCAATTGTTGTATCCCTAGAAACTCCAAAATCTAACTCTCTTCTAACTGTGAAGATAGAATGACTGATTTTTTTTAGATCTCTTTATGACCTTGAAACTTTTAATTTTCAATTTTCTCTTTCTCTATTTAAACTATTTGAGTCGTTTATAAATCAACTTTCTTATGAGTAGAACCTATAATAATAAACTAAATATATAACCTTTTGATTTTGAAATATCATTGTCTATCAAATCAACACTCAAATACTTTCTCTGTGAGTTCTTCCCAATACTTTTACAAAACTCTATTGTTTCTATCCATTTCTTTCTTTCATCCCCACTTTTTGCTTTCAATTCTAAATTTCTACCTGGAAATCTAATTGTAAACTCTTCCTCTCCTCCTTATTCTATATCAATTTTATTCGATATTTCAAAAGCTCCTTTTGGCTTTGAATTAGTTTTCTATTATGTAAAAATATGAACACTTACATCATCATCAAAATACACTAATTTATACCCTTCGTTTTCTATCAACATAAAAAATCTAAATTTTTAATTCTTTTTACCTTTTCTGCCATCCTTTTAATATTGCTGGGCTTTTCTTTTTTAACCATCCTTGAAGTTTCAAGTTCTTTTATTTTTCATTCAAATATACCTTATTATTTAAAGATTCAGGTTGCGATAGCCTAAATTTAGTTCCATCGAATTGACTTTATGACATAAATATTAAGATTATTAATCAATTTAGAAATATTTTAAAAATGTATATTTATTAGAATATTAGAACCTCATATATTTTTGGTATTCATTTTATAATTATTATACCTTGAATAAATAAATATTTATATTTCTAAATCATTTACCAAAAAATATTCTAATAAGTTTATTACTTTATAAACGAAATATATTTCGATTCAGATTGGAAATTCAAAAATTTATCAAAATAATAAATATATAGGTTTTAGAAATTGATGTAATCCCTAACAAAAAAAATATTGTAACATATATATTAAGTAGTTGATAGACCAGAAAAAAATAACCGAAAAAGTTTAAGTTACAGTTTAAAGTTAAGAAAACCAATATGCAAAGAATGATAACTTACATTAAATAACTAATATATGACTAGGTGATGTTCTATAAACAATCATTTAATTCATAAGATTCGAATTTGATTAATCATAAAAATATTTTATAAAATATTTATGTAATTTAAAAGTAAATTAAAAATAGAATAATATAAAAAGAATTGTTCCATTTTCAAATAGTTGTCCCTGTATTATAACAATAATCAACTTTAATAATAAAAATATATTTTCTGATTATCCTTATTATTTAACTATAAAATAATTGTAAAAATGTTTATTAAATCTCTTTACCAACTGCTCATTGCCACAAAAGCTTTTGCTACAAAAACAGAAAAGACAGCTTAGTGATAATTTTATTGTTTCTTTAAAGCGAATTAGAAATATATATCAGCATCCTGCTTCCTGTATCTTGTTTCGTGCTTTTTGCCATCGTTGATGAATACCGCCTTATTTAAAAGGATCCTGCTCTTCTTCAGATAATAAAGGAAGCATCCCTGTCAAACACCAAGTATAACGCTCTATATCTTTTGCATAGTCTTTTGCATTTTCTGTAGAGATCTTTTCTGCAATAGCCTCCAACTGTTCTAATGCATGGCTAATGATCATACGGATATGGCGGGCCTCTATCGGAAATAAATCTAAAACAGATTTACAACAATAACAGAGACCATGTTATTTTGTTGCAATTACTAACTCTTTTTCAATATTTTCCACATACCAATTAACTTCTGATTCTAGAATTTGATGTTTAATTTTTTGAAGCTCAACTTTATAGTCCACATATAATGAACGACGAAGCGGGGTTTAGTTGTAATAATGAACATACCAAGCATAAGCAGGAGTATTCATGTTTGAAAAGACATCAAAAATTTCTTGAATACCATTTAAACTTTTTAAAAAAAAAATTTCACGGTCTAAAAAACGATACTAAGCCCAAAACTCACGATGTCGAAAGAATGATTCATAATAAAAAAGTAACATCTGATGCGCTCTCTCTAACTTATCTCTACAATCATCAATGCTTTTTTTTCTATTTTCTAATTCTTCAACATCTTCGTAAGTTGAATAAACATCCATAGCTCGGCAAGGAAAAATAAAAATAAATAATAATTTACATAGATCAAAAATTGTTTTCAATTTTCTTTCAATAATTATAAATAATCAATTGCCAATACATCAACTTTAATTTAGTTATTTTATTGAATATTCATATTTATACCACTTGAGACTAGATTAAATTTTTTTAATGTTTTGATATTTTCTCTGGAATGTCTTCATCACTTAAGGATTGTTTAAGTTTTCTAAAATTTTGGAGTAAGAGTTGCTTAGTTTGTAATTAATAATGCTTTCAACAGAGTTCTACATTTTTTGCAAAGAGTATATTTTAGAAGAATATTCTTTACTATTTCTTTCGCAATAAAATTCTCTACTATTATACAAATATCTTCAAGAATCTTTACTGCTGCATCAAGATTAAACGTTTCATTAGTTCTTTTATATTAATCCAATCATTCTCAAGGTTGTTTGCCCAATTTTTTTTAATTTTCCTTTTCTTTTGCAATCAACATATCATTTTCAATTATTAGACTTAATTTTATGCCATCTAAATCTACAAATAGATCTTCTTTTGCTGAAAGTTTGATGACAGCATCAAAGTATAAAGAGCAAAATTAAAAAAAGATTTTATTTTGGATCCATTCCCCTTGTTGTAGTTCCTGCACTAACTGTTACTAATAATATAAATAGTTGTTGTATTTTTCATTTTATTTTCAATTAATTTTTACTGTATAATACTACTAATATTAAATTTTCATAAAAAAATAAATAATAAAAACTATTTCTTTCTTTTATTTTTTTACTAAATAAACATTTGGCTATTTTTTGATTCAAAAATGGGTCTTTTTGTTCAATGCGTAAGAAAGAACTTTATGTTTGCTAGACGAATATGTAAGCAATCTCTCCTTACCTGCTTACGAAGTCTTATTTCACCTCTAAACACTTTTACCATGAAATAATTTTACAGGCACTCAAGACACTGTTAAGACAACTCTTGCAAGTTTAATTGCAAAAACCTTATGGTGATAAAAAGATAATCACGATAATCCTTGTGGTGTGTGCTCTTCTTGCTTTAGCAATTACAAAAGATAAACATTTAGATGTACATTTTATTGTTTTATTTTTTTATTAAATTAAATTATATTAAAAATCTGTGCTGTCATGAATGTTTTCTGACTTTGAAGTTAATAAAAATTGTAGATTAAAATAGACACTAAAATTTTGTGTAAAAATTAGATCAAATACATAGAAATTTTTTTAAATTGGTGTGAAAAGTTCTAATTAAGGAAGGGTTCATCTAAAATTGAAAAGTAAATATATAGTATTAATACAATGAACTTGAATAGAGAGTATTGAAAGCTTTTAAAGTCTAATAGTACTTAGTTAAACTCAAATAATTGTTAATATTAGAATAAATTTAAAGAATGAAGTACATCAATTTTGATTATATAAAATGAATATATATTTATTTACCTTATTGATTAAATTGAAAATAGTAATGTATGTTAATTAATTTTTATAAAAATGAATAGTCTAAATGATTATGAAATTATAGAAAAATTAGGATCTGGTTCTTTCGGAGATGTTATGTTGGCAAAATGCAAAGCTAATGGTTAATTAGTAGCTATAAAAGCAATGGAGAAGAGATTGCTGATAAAGGTTTATTATGCAACAATAAATTAGGAAAAAAAGCAATATCAAGTATTTATAGAGAAGGAGGTGTTATCAAGGGTTTAACATCCTGGTTTGATAAATATGATTGCTAGTTTCCAAAGTTCAGCATAAATATATTTAGTGTTAGATTTTATGGAAGGTGGAGATTTTGCAAATTTCCTAAGGATAAATAGTAATAACAAATAGTGATTTTAGGAAACATGTCTTATCATACAATTGTATTTTATACTGCTGAGATAGTGACAATATTAGAATAATTGCATTCTAATGGGATTGCACATAGAGATGTGAAAGTAATAAATTTTTTGATGATTTTAAAGCCAGAAAATATAATGGTGGCAAATAACTTACATATAAAAATGATAGATTTTGGAACAGCTAGTTTCTTTGATGAAAATAGTTTACCAGATAATGTGCGTGATAAATTGAATGAATTAAGAGAAATTAGCAAATAAGATGAAAGATTTTTAGATGAAATAGACTTGTATCAATAAAAACATAAAGCTACATTTGTAGGAACTGCAGAATATGTATCACCTGAACTTTTAGAAGATGATATTTGTGGACCTTAAGCAGATTTATGGGCTTTGGGATGCATCATTTATAAAATGTTTACAGGAACAACTCCTTTTTGTGATTCCACAGAATATTTAGTATTTTCAAAGGTTAGATCTTGTTAATATTCTAAAAATAATAAAATTCCTTAAGATGGAATGGATTTAATAAGTAAATTGTTAGTTAGAGATCCTTTAAGTCGATTAGGTGGAGGGTTGCCCAGTAAAATTGATTTAATATTTTATAAGATTCTCAAAACACATATAGAGAACTAAAAAGTCATTCATTTTTTAAAGATATAAACTGGTAGTAGTTGTGGAATCAAAAAGGACCTGAGGATGTTTAAATTCATTTAAAAAAGATAACAACTTAGGAATTTACTCAAAAAAAGCAAAGTGCAACTTTGAAACCAGAAGTAATAATAACTGGATTAGTTAATAAGAAAACAGGTTATAGATTATTATTATGAATGTAGGGTGGATGATTTATAAATTAAGAAATATGATATTGTACGATTTTGAAATTCCTAAATTAGAATATTTCGATCCTAATACTGGATTAAAAAAGGTATAAAGAATCTGTTATAGCATTACGAAAGGGTTAGATCATTTTAGACAAATCTATTACAATAGAATTATTAAAAGGATAATTTAATATTGATGTTCCTAGTAAAAAGAAATACTGTTTTAAAGTAATTTATTTTGTTTAAGTAAGGAATGTGAGCATCCTGCTTAATTATGGGTTGACAAAATTAAGGATGTAATGAAAAAAAGACTGAATTGTGATTGATAATTTACATAGTTATGATTCATTCAAAAAAGTCTTTTGGGAATCTACTTCCTGCTCTTACTCTGATTTTCATAGGTATTTTCTCTTCTGATTCATTTCTTTCAAGTGGTTTATTTGTGAATTTGTTGTTAAGTTCTTAAGTTGATAGCAGTAATAATTCAAGAATATTTTCGGTTTTTGGATTATCCTTTTCATTTTTGAGATTAGTTTATGCATCTAGGAGATTAGTCTTACCTTAAGAACTGAATGCTGAAGCTTCTATATATTTTGGTGAATGAAAGAAACATTGATTTTTTTAAAGTCCTCCTTCATCCTTAAAGTGCGAGCTTTTTTTATTTATTATTGAATTCTTTCTCATTTATTACAGAATTTCTTTAGATTCATTTAATCTACTAGATATTGGAGGTTTACAGGATTATTTTTGCAATGCGTTATTCTGTGGTTGACAATTTACATTATTTGTTGCTATTTTGGACTGATTTTGTAGATTATATTTCTGTTATTGAAGTTGAACTTTCAAGTTTTCTTTAGTGGTAATGTAGGTATTTGAAGTAGAGGTTTATTTATTTAACCTTGGACTTTAATTGAACACATCAAAGACTCTAATCTTTTCATTGGATGAACATTATTTTTCACTACTTTATCGTTTCAATTATAGTTTTTTTTAGTTTTACGAAGCCGATCTAAATTTAAGGGTTTCATCTTTTTATGTAATAAGAAGATCAAAGTCCTTTTTTGGGGAACCACTTATAGCAGGAGAATTATCTTTTTCTAGATTGAATTTACTTAATTACTGAGTAAATATTGTACAGAAGGCTTACTAGAAACGTTTGGCTCTGAAGTAGGGTATTGTATATTTGAAGGACTATTTTCAATAGATCCTAGATTTAGTTAAGTTTTAGGAGTACCATAATCAATTGTTCTTTGAGTTAGATCTAAGTTTTAAAAGAAATGTCTATACTTATTTTAGTTAATGTCTATTTTGATTAAATCTATTCACTAGATGAACAAGAGGAGAGATATTTTTTGAGCATTAATAATATATTTTAATATTACAGTAATGTGACAATTTTGAAACGAGTAATATTTAATTAGTAACAATAATATAGAGATTGATAGAGTTAAATAGAGAAAGTATAATTCATATTTAGTGTTGGGGTTTCTTCTTGGGAGACAATTAATATTTTTTCAAATCTTCATGTTATACAATAGTCTAGGAATCAACATTTTCCTAGAATATAATAATGGAGTTACAAATCCATATTCAGATTGAAATATCTTCGTTTCATCACTTTGGAAATAAGGATGATGAAGTGCTGCTTATGCAGACAATCTTTCTTTGGGATTTATTTTTAAGAGATTGTTCAATAAATTTAATGTTATGGAATCTAACTTCTATACCTTAGGATTATTTTTATCGATATCTCCAATAAGTCTATGATTATTATAAAAATACAGCCAATTAAAAATGATACCAATACTGTAGATGTCTATTTATTCATCATATTTAAATTATCCATCTTTTTAATGAGTTATTTCTGGTGCCATATAACCTTGAGTTCCACATATTGGATAAGAATATCTATAGGATAGTTTAGTATTATTACTTTTCTACATTACTGTAGGTTGCCAATCCGAAATCTGCAATGGTAAGTGTTTCAACATTATTTGGTTCTAGAAGTAAGAGATTGTCAGGCTTAAGATCCCTATGGATTATCTGAGTCAAATTAATTGAATACCCTATGATAATGCAAAAGGGAAACACCTGAAAGGAGTCTCTTCATAATTGATTTAATAATATCAGGAGAGAAGTATTTTTAATCTGATTGTTTCTAATTTCAAATAATTTAACTTTATTGTTTACTTTGATTTTATTGTAAAAGGCTGTAAGTGACTTTCCTTTCATTAGATTTAAGATCAAGTAGTATGATGTATTGCTTTCAAATACTCTGTATAAATGCACAAAATAATTTTGATGATTATATTTAGTTAATTCTTATAAGATCTTCACCTCATTTTCAAATAATATCTAAATTATACTTCACTTTACCTTTAATTTGTCATTTTTTAAGAGGTATTCCTTATTGATACTTTTTACAGCAAATTACTCTTGTGAAAAAGTGTCAATTACAATGGAAACACTAGATGAGCTTCCTCTACCTATTATTTCAATTGCCTAATAAAACATTGTGATATTTAGAAAGGTTACTTAATTACTTATCATATCCATAAAACTATTAATAATTGAAAATATTCTTACATAGCTATATCCTATGATCTACAATTCATTAATTTATTTGAGTCTTTGTAATTAAACTGAAATCCGCTGAAATTCCTATTATTTTTACTTACAAATCCCGTTATCTCTATAACTGTAGACAACCTTAAAGGCAGAATGTATTTTGGTGATTTAGATTTCTGAATATAAAATGATGTCTACAATTTCAGTCATTTCTATAGAGTCTTGGTATAGTTATATGTTATAAAAAACTTCCTTCCAAAAATGCTTTCGAACTCCAATAAAGGAGAATACTGAAGTCCTCATTGGAGAATAAATAATAATAATAAATAATCATTCTTTATGCTTTATATTCAGTAATTAATTCAATGTATGTTATTAATTTTCCATTTATTACTTCTTAGATTATTAATATTTAGAGACCTTCTGAACCCTAAAATAGTTGAAATGTTTATGCACCTTCTAATCCTTTTTCATACATTGATCTAATTTCAGTTGTATATATTCAATTAACTAATCTAGTAGTAAAGTTCTAATCTCTTCACATTATCCTGAGTTGTTGGAATTTTAATCAAAGCATGACTTTCTTTGTTTGAGTATCTAAAGTATCATCATAGATTAATTTAAATTGATTATCATTATATCATATATCTATTTATTCTAATTTAATAATAATTTAAAAATTTAAGACTTCATATAACAAATTTGGATTATCCTTTTTATCAATAATTTTATATTCTAATAGAAGTAGTATTATAATAATAATGATCAATGATTTAATGTAATGAACAAATTGTATAAATATTCTTATTAAGTGATTTAAATATAATTGTATCAAAAATAGAATAACTTATTTATATTCTAAATATTTTTATAGGTTTCTTCATACAATTAATTAGTATTTTGATCAACATAACTGCAAGACAGCTGTTAAGATATTGTTTAGGTTGCATTACAATTTTAAAGTGATTGATATAATTGGCAAAGTAATTATTGACTTTAGTTTTTTTTAGAATTGTAGATCTTATTAATTCTGTAGCTTCTAATCATATTATATGTTAACAAAGAAAAATGTTAAATTATTGTCAAAAATTATTAGAATTATTATATATTATTAATTAAATAATAATGTCTATGAATAACATATTTAAGCAAAAGTAAATTGAAAGACTAAAAGAATAATAATTAAATAAGTATTAGATAAATATTATCATAGAGAATAGAGAGAGAAGAGATAGGAGGAAATTAGAAAAATTAAGTCAGTTTAATTCAAAGCTAGATAAACAAGCCGAGTAGAAATGTTTGAAGAAAATAAACTAAGCAAATTAAGAGAAACCTTAAAAGAGGGCAGTTACCCAATATTACCAATCACAAAGCATTCCTTCAGAGATCGATATAAAGAGAAGGAGTTAGATGGTAATATACTATTGAGAAGGTAAATGTGCATAGTAGACGAGTTAATTATCAGGGAAGGATAGAGCGAGATAAACAATGTTAGAGTTTAATTAAGGACATTTGGAAACTGGAGAATTTAATAAGGATGAACCACACAAGAATCATTACAAATGGTTAAAAGTGGAGGATTAATCTAAATAAGGAAATCCTATGAGATTTGGTAAGGGAGAAAGAGTGGAGACTGAGAGAGTGAAAAGAATTGTTGAGAGTACAGCTTAGAAAGTGGATTATGTGGTAATATATTTAATATACAGAAAAAAGACTTGATGATGTTGACTAATCCTTCATGGAGATAGGATGATAAATCCAAATGGATGGATAACAATACTTTTAATATTTATAATAAAAAAAGATTTGATCCATCATCTTGGGAATAACTTCCAATAAATTATAAAAATTAAAGTAATGTATTTGTTGAAGGATTTGAAGTCTTAGGAGATCCTTCAAGAAAGAGATATAAAGAATAGGAAGTATTCATTAATTGTTATCAAATAGCATAAAAGAACAGAGTATATACCAACAGTAAAAGAAGATTAAATTGGAACTACTCTCCATATATCAAGATCTTTAAGAACATTCAAAGCTGATTAATTAATTAATGATTAATCTAATTTTGATCAATACTCTTAGAATACAAAACTACAATATTATAAATCTGCTTTAATAGAAACCAAAAGTATTGATCATTAAATACCTTATCAACATAGTAATAAGTAATTTATATAGTTAAATTATTTATAGCTTTAAATCTCTTGATTTTAAGAATCTTAGACCTGAACTAAAAACTAAAATATTTCGCAATTCATTAACTACTTCTACCAAAGCTTAAACTTAGAATTGTAATCAGACTCCATTAAAAACAACTTAAACTAAATTTGAAACTGAACAAGCAACTACTGCAGATTATATGCAATCTAAATTATCTTAAATCCAAGAGGTTTCTTAAAATTTGATTGCATCTCATAAAAAGATTTCTATTAATCAAAAGACTTTAGAGAGTGAAAATTCAAAATCCAAAACTCAATTTAATAAATAATAATCACTAGATAATCTAATTAAACTTAAGTATCCATATCATTAAGAGAATGATGAAACCACTTAAAAGATTTTACATGAATATTTTAGATGGTAATGATTTATTTTATTTAACATTATTATAATATAATAATAATAATCAGATTTGAGATTATGAGCAATATTAGAGTATTTTGCAGAATCAGACCATTAAATCAAAAAGAAACATCTTTAATCGATTACATTATTAAGGATTAAACCTTGTAAATAGGTGAGTAAAAGTTTACATTTGATAAAATTCTTGATAGTAATACAACCTAATAAGAGGTGTATGATGAAATAGGAAAACCTATTATAGATTAAATTCTTTAAGGATTCAATGCTACATTATTAATGTATGGATAGACATCATCTGGTAAAACTTACACTATGATTGGTGATTAATAATAACCAGGAATCATTAAAAGAACCATCAATGATTTATTTGAAGCTATAGACAGTTCACCAACAGAATCTGAATTTCGTATTAAAATATCAATTGTGGAAGTTTATAAAGAGAAAGTTAAAGATCTAATGGATATCAATAAATAGGATTTAAAAATAAGAGAAATAGCTAATCAAGGATTCTACATTCAGTAAGTGACATAATTATGGGTCAGTGAAAAAGAGGAAATTTATAATGCATTACAAAAGAGTTTGGTCAACAGATAAGTTGGTTATACTAATCTTAATGATATGTCATCAAGATCTCATCTATTATTTTAAATGGTAATTCAATCTAAAAATTTTATTAGACAGTTACAATGAATAATGAAATTGAAGGGACATCATATACAGGATAATTGATAATGGCTGATCTAGCAGGTAGTGAAAATGCATCTAAAGCTGGTACAACTGGAAATGCTTTACAAGAAGGGGCATTCATTAATAGAAGTCTACTAACACTAGTACATCTTAATAATTATATGTCACTAGTCTAATGTCATAAATGGATTATCAGAAAAATAATAACATGTACCATTCAGAGAATCAAATCTAACCAAATTACTATGGAATGGACTATATAAAAATTCTATGACTTCTCTTATTATTACATGTAGTCCATGTATTAGTAACGAAAGTGAAACACTTAGTACTCTCAGGTTTGGAGTAAGAGCTAAAATGATTAAAACATAACCAAAGGTAAATAAAGAAGTGACCATTAAAGAACTAGAAATCCAAAATAATAAATTGATGAAGGAACTTGAAGATAAGAATTATATTATTGATCAATTAAAGAAAGATGATAACAAAGTTAAAATTATTAAAATGTAAGAATAAAATTTACAATTGCATAAAGAAAACCAATTATTGAAAGAATAGAACTCATAATATCTTACTGAATTAGATATGAGATCTTTAGATTATTAAGAAATATAAACAAATTTCAAAAATTCCTTACTTGAATCTGAACGATTATAATTATCTAATCTAAATTATCAAAAGTAAATTGAATAATTTCAATAAAATAAAGACATTGAAATTCATGATCTAAATATTTAAATTGAAAACTTTAAGTAACAACTTTAATCAAAAGATGAAAGTATTCAATAATTATCCAAACATCTAACAAACCTGTAAAGAACTCAAACATAAAACTCACAATTATAATTACATGAACATTATGTTGAAAAAATACAAACTTAAAACATAGCAGATTTACTTAAAGAAATAGATGAACTTAAAAAAAAGTCATTTGAAGAAAAAAATGAAATAAAACAATTGAGTAAGGTTAATGAAAGTTAAATCTTAGTATTTACAAAATAAATTACAAATTAAGAATCTGAAATCTCTAATTTAAAAGATCAAGTTAAAAACTATTAATTATAAATTATGAAAAATAATGATGAATTACTTAATTTAATGACATAAAACAATAGACTTCAAAAGGATTTAGAGAATAGAGTGTTGAGAGTAGCTGAATTACAAGAACAATATGATTATTTACTTGATTAATTTAATAAATTAAAGAATCAATTAAATTATGAAGAGGTTGGAGTTTATGAAGAGAATCAAAAGTTGCATTCATAAATACAAGAAATTAATAAAAAGTATCTTCAAGAAGAATCCTTAAGAAGATCCTCTTAATTAACTACCAGTTAAACTTTGTAAGCTAAACTCTCAAGAATTCAATAACTTGAATAGTATTTATTTTTTATTTATTTTTAAAGGGAAAACTATCAATTAAAATTAGATATTTAGAACTCATAGATATTGAAGTCATAGTACAATAATAATGAAAGTGTCTTTGTTTCATAATTTTAATCTGTCAATAAAGGAAGTATGATTTCTAAAATTGTTAAAAAATAATAAAATTAGATTGATTTATAGTGAATAATTAATTTTTGTGAAATAAAAGAGAATTTTTAAATTTCTTTAATTTATAGAAATTAAAATAATTTTCACTTATTATCAAAATAAGTTCAAGGGATCTTGAATTAAATTTAAAATATCTAGTATTATAAAATTGATATTAATTAATCTAATACTCATAAATGTGCAATGACTTCTTGCCAGGTTAATAGATTATCTACCCTCTCAATAAAAGTCTTTCTCTTCTTGATTTCATTGCTATTAATTTAATTTGATTTGAAATCAGCATTCAATATCTTTTTAAACAAAATCTATATAAATCTATGATAATATTATTACAGTCTATGTAGTTGGACATTTTAGAATTTAAGTCAATAAATATTCTGCAAATGGAACATTTTGAACAGATGCTTTAATTTTTTATTTTTCCATCGCCCTAGTATCCCATTCACTTTATGAAACTGGTAAGAATACTCCATTCTCAATGGTTTCTTCAACATTGAAAACAGAAAATTTAATACCACACATTCTTCTACATGATCCAATAACTTAGATTGTCACCTATGCAATCTTACCATTATCAAATGCAATGACTCTATCATACATATATAAATATTAAATACCTTCGATAAGAACCACAATCATAAATACTTTATACGATAGGATTCTTGTCAAATTATTATTCATCTTATTCACAGACTTTTTCAAAAATATTTAAATTGAATGAATATAAAATAGTCTATAGAATGGTTGCTCTTTCTTCAATCTATAATTTATCATAAGTGACAGCAAATTCTCTTTAAATAGCTGAAAAATTTATATGAGTGCTTCCCTTAGCTTTAAGTTTAGATTTATTTGGACCAAAAGATTCAAAACAATTAGCTAAATAAATGGAAATTTATTATTGATCTAAATGTTCTTTAACAATTTGTATTTAACTTTTAGTACCGGCATTCCAGGTCTTACATCTGAAATATTTCATACCAAGTAAACTATTAGGAAATGTAATTTATTATAATTTGAGTTATTATTCAAAGACTTAAACAATTTATTTAATGTATTTTACAAATTCAACTGGTTGTTTTAAAATTAAATTTTCTTGACCATAAGATTAATTTTATTTTATATCCGCCTAAACTGCTTTTACTTTATCTTTTGAAAAATGTCTTTCTACTAAAGCTTCAGCCACATCATCATCTCCAAATTTAGGAGTTTTATCAGTCAATTTTAATAGATTACTTTTACAATAATAATTGAATTCATCCTTGATAGATTTGGCATCTACAAAGAATGAATCTATTGAAGAATAATCCATTTCTAAATCTAATTTGAAACAATCATAACTTGAAGGATCAAATATAATAATTCTAAATTAATCAGTTTCCAAATGATGAACATACACTAAACAATTAAGATCTAAGAAATCTAACTTTAAATTTAATCCATTTAACAATCCATAAGGTTTAGGCCACAATTAAATCTTATATTATTAAGTATTTTCATCATGTACAATTGCAGTATAAGGTAATATAAGAAATTTAAAGAATTAATGGGTTGTACTAATATTTGGTAGATTAGTTGGAAGAGTATCTTGGAAATCCACATAGCCAAGAAGACTTTTTAAAAGATCAAATGAAATTGATTCTGAACATAAAATATTCTATTAATTGTAAGCTTTCAGCATCAATACTTTTCCTTCATTTGTATCAGTTATTAAACCTTCAAGTTTAAAATTATGGACTACTGATACATCACTTTCCCAAGAATTATTTTCATTGTTTGAATGTAATTTGGTATAAGTTTTAGTGAAAGATGTATTCAAATCTAACATATCTAATAATTAAAGTAAATAGGCTTAATTCTATTTAATAATTCTAGGACTTGTATCATCCATTTCATTTTTAAATTCTTCTCCAGGTGAATGACTCATTTAACTTTAAGCTCTTACAAATAATCTGTTTTTATCATCGAGATTGTTAGATGGAATTTAAATATTCATTTATGTTTAAGTATTGGCTTTAGTTGAATAACTGCTTTATTATGTTTTTAAATATTATTAAGCAGGATTTGGTAATTATTATGGTGAAGCTTATTATTATTATTGTTATTGTTATTGTTACTATTATTGTAATTATAATTATAATAATTATTATTATTACTATTGTTAATATTATTATTATTATTATTGAACTAATTTTTCTAGTTTTAGTTATTTATCTTGCAAATCTTAAATGAAGGATCTTAATTCATTGACTTCACTTTATTTTTAATCTTTCTCTTTCTTATAAGTCGTGTTCTCATTTTTTAATGATACCAAATTAGTTTCTAAAAGTTCAATTTTTTTCTTTAATTAATCATTTTATTAATTTTATTAATTAGTTTAATTGAGTTCATTCTTTTTTAATTACATATTAGTATTATACAATTATTTTAATTCTTCTAATTCTTATTATTGACGACCTAGTTTACTTTATAGGATTTCAAATTCATTAGAATCCAAACCTGGTTTGACATTAGGGAGTTATTTAATTTAAGTAGATTGAAATCCTTAGGTTTAAGACAACTGATTTAATTGATTATTAATACCTGTTTTTATGAAGGAGTGGATACTTAATTTTGTGTTTGTGATTACACCATATTTTCTTACTTCAATTATTTTATAGAAAATTGTTTTTTTACAATAATTGGTTAACTCTTTTTTTCCACTTAACTTTACTCAGTAAAAATTGAATTAACTTTCTCTTTCTTTGTTATTTATGGTACTAATCTAAAAAATATATTGATTATTAAATTACTTATCCATTAATTAATAGATGAGAGGACTGGTCAATAAATTGTTGCATTTAGAATCAATCTAAAAATTTTCATCATTATTTAAAGTGTAATTCATTTTCAATTGATTTACTAGAAACTAATAAGATACATTTTCTGATTAATTGAAATGAGGAACTGATTATCTATTGAATCCAGGACTGAAAGATCTATTCATACTAGCAATTTAATCATAGATCTCAGAACCAAGATATTTCTATGATAATCTCATTGCATTATTAATAAATCTTCTTTTTAATTCATAAATTGAATAATCCTAAGACTTTCCAATAGTCTCTATGGCTTACTTTGTATAGCCAAGTTTATTTGCTATATCTAACTATTCACTTAAGAGAACGTAAGCAATTACAAGAGTTTACATATCACCAATGTTTGGCATCTGACTATTCTTGATCTATGAAAACACAAACTATTCTAATTATTCAAACAAGGCTACTGAACCTTTCAAAGCTCTTAGTATATCAATCGAACTTACCAAAAATAAGATTCGCAATTACACTTAGTTGAATGAATTTGAAATCTATATAATAATAATGTATTGCTTTACATCTTCCAGATTAGCTTGAAATTCTTCCTCAAATGACAGGAAATCTGGATTTAGAATCTACATTTCTTATAAAATTTCAAGTATTCTTGTCAATTAGCCTGCTTGTCCTTAGATTGATTCATAGTTTGACAGAAGTATGTATTTAAGAACATCTTAATGAGTGTAAATCTTAGAACTAACTGATGAGTCTAAAGAAAATAGAGAATCATAAAGTAAATGTAAAAACTACACAAGTTATGGACTTTGCATTTGATGAATTTTTAAGAAGAGTGAAACTATTTGCTATTTGTCCAATTGTTCACTAATTTAAGTTAATGGCTGTTCTGACTATAGAAATGAACTAACTAATTTTATTAGTTTTGTTTGATTGTTGCAACTAAATATTTCTTATAAGGTAGTCTAATATAATAACCATATAATACTACTGATTTAACAGTTCTATCACGTCTTGATATTGGATCATTGTCAGTTTCATTTGACTTAAGTTTCTACCAATGGGTTTTAACTGATGATTAGTTTTCATATCTAAATGCTCTCTAGTTAAACTATTAATTAGATAAGCCAGAATCACTAGTCTTTTGAGACTATGTATATTGAATTTATTTAGAAAACATCTTTTATATATATATAATTAATTGCTCAAATTTAAATGAATGAAATTTTCAATAATTGAAGAACAACATAATATTAAGATAAGCATACATTTCATAGGTAGATATTAATAGAAATAAGAATATTTGAATTCATTTATAATTAATTAATTATTCACTTCTAAAAATTCAAATTGACAAAATAAGATCTCCCATTTTCATTAGTCACTCCTATCTTTAAAATTGAAAAATATACCTATTTATTATCTCTAACTATAAATTGGACTAATAGATCGTTATTAATCTTTAGGTTTGTTTGAATTCATGAATTATTTGATATCCAACTTTATTTGTATTGGTTCTTTCTATTGATTAGTTGGTATTGGAGGTTATTAGATGAAGTTGGATTATTGTTTAAATTATTGTTAAATGGATCTATTTTATGGTGAAATTCCTCTAATAGATCTTGATTCTACAAGTTGTTATTAGGTAATTTATTGTGGTATTTCCTATTTAATTTCCAATTATTTATATTATTTCTATTCAAATTAAGGTTTAAAAGAGAATTAATCTTTAAAATTTTGATGTTATTGATGAATATTTTCATTCTATTTTTCATCCTATTTTTTATTTTGGCTTTTACTTTTAGGGTATGATTATTATTCACTAAGCATCATTTAAATATCTTAATTGACATATTCTTATTCATTTACTCTAGGAGTGAATTATTTTTCACTTTAGACAACCTTCATTTAATTGTCATTAAGAGAATCTTAGAATGCAAATTATTTTGTTTATCTAGTATTTTTTTATTATAAAGTTGAACCAGATGAAATAAGAGCAAATTTAGTATTATTTTAATCAAAAGGTTTAGTAATACTTTATCTTTTACTACTATCAGTTAATAATTTCTTAAATTATTCAGGTAACTTTTTTAAAACTTATTGTTATTAAGGTTATTAAGGTTATTACTTCATGTTCTAATTTGCTTCTAATTTTTTATAGGGATTTGCCATATTTACATGTAGAACTTCTGGAGATTTAGATTTACTTTAATTATAGGGTTCAGGTGATAAACCAGACCCCTTAACTTATCTTATAGTTGGAGATGCAACTCGAGCATTTTTTAATTATTAAAAGAATTAAGGATCCTCACTTTTCTTTATTATTATTGTATTTGGTTTAACATGTTTTGTTACTTCTTCTTCTATCATAAAATTATCTTAGAATAGAATCTTTTCTTTAGATTTATCAGTCCACTTATTCAATTAATGTTATTAATTGCTAGAAGGTGTATCATTTAATATACTGTTACTACTTATGTTAGATAAATTAGGATTTAAGTTCATGAATTAATCATTCATTAATTATGATTCTGCTTATATTAAGGGGATTTGGGATTATGTTTTAGATTAAGTTTTATTAATGATTGTACTCATAGGTTATGGACTGATTGATCTTGTGTTATTAATCTTACTATTAAAAATCTAATTGGATATTATTCCATCAGTTTTTTTCTTTTGATTATTATAAGATTATTACTTATTGGAATCCAATTTGTCTATTAGATTGTGTATTGATAATTTGGAATTATTTCTACTCCTTTTGTTCGATCACTAAGCTTAAACTATTTGCATATCAATACCCAGAGGCTTTCCAAATTGAAGTATTTAATCATATCGAATTTGATTGATGATTTCCTTTAATGACAAATTTGAAATGTAATCCGGGAGATTTTAATCTTATTCAATGGTTGCCATCATATAGCTAGAATAAATAAGGTTATATACTTCTCTAATCTTGCAGGTAATACTTAATCCAAAGTAATAGTTGAACTACTTAAGGTTTAATGCAAAGCTGATGTTAGAATCATCTATTAATATTCCATTTCATTCTAATACATTGGAATCAATCATGTAGGTTGTATATTTCAGACATTGACAAATTTCTCCTAATTAAATATTGTTTTCTGGACTCATATGAAAATTTGGACTTGCTAAATTCATGCAAACTAATATATTTTATAAAAATCGTTATTAAAATATTAATTATTTTACTATTCAAATTCAAAATTCAATGGAACCACAGTTCGAAATAAATCAATCTATCTAATTTCAATTATGTCACACTTCATCTTGTTGGGATAATGGAGTTGTAAATGAATTAAATTTATATCTTAGATCACCACCATATTCACTAATAGAATACCTATTCAATATGTAGTTCAAACATCAAATAACTAGAAGTAATCAAATTTTATTAATTTCAAGACTCTACATAAATGAGTAATAAATAAAAGCAAACAAATCAATACATTAAGTCTCTTATAATATAGAATTCTAAAGAATACTCTCATAATTAATCATGCAAAAGAATGAAGATTAATTAATTGAAGAAGTAAATACTCCTATTATATACTCTTAGTTAAAATCTCTGCTCAAACGTATCACACCATAATAAGTAATGTAAGAATAAAATGGAGGCAAGATCATTTATACTACCTATCAATTTCTAATCATGAGAAAACCTTCTATTCTCAGAAATCATCCCTTTGCTCCAACAAATCTAGTACTCAAACAATTAAAAAAACTAATTAATTCAATCAAAAAAGAAGTGCTGAAAAATGTATAAATTTAAATTTTTACAAATAGTCGAACTTAATTTAATTATAAACTCATTCCAATGTAGATCCAGATTCATTTAAGCATATTAAATTAAAAAAGTAATTACAAAAATAATCACGTAAAATGACTCAAATTTATGATGATTCTGAAAAAGAAGAATAACTTACTGCCTATTATGCCAATTTATGTAATTATCAATTTCTATATTCCAAGAGCCAAACAAATCAGCATTTCGACCATATAAATCTGATTCTATGAATCATCAATTTGAATAATTATCTATTTAAACTAAACCTTCACCCAAAATCGATTAAATTAAAACTATCTATTTCAAACCCATTATTATATAAGGAATGCTGTGTTGAGCTTCTCGTCATGATTAATTAATTAAGTTGTTTCAATTATAAAACTAAAAGAGTTATATATTTAATCATAATAATATTGAAGAAATTCTAATTTTGATTTCTCATTTAACACATAAAAAAGTTGTTATTTCTATAATATTATATTTTAATCTATATTATTATATAATAATAATTAAGATAATTAAGGTTATAATATATGTATATATCTTTAATATACTTTTAATTTCATTTCATATTCATTTTTTTACAGAAACATTTCTTCTTGTTGAAAAGGAAGTTGATGGTGCATGAATATAGGATTCTGTCTCTTTTCTTTTGTCAATAGATACATATTCTCTAGTTTTGTATCCTTAATAATTTTATCTTGGTCTAACAATTTTATTTTCAGGATCATCAAGAAATTCACACCAATGAGCAAGCCATCCAGAGATTCTAGGGATTGCAAATAACAAAGGAAACATATCAGTAGGAAATCCAAGTGCCTATATGTAGAAAGAGATTAATTACTTTATATATGATTCCTGTATAGAAATCAACATTTGGATAGAGTGATCTATCTTTAAAATACTTATCATTTAATGCAATATTTTCTAATTCTAATGCAATTTCTATTAATGGATCTTTTCCAACCAAATCAAAAACTTAGTATGCTAATTATTTAACAATTTTGGCTCTTGGATCATATGATTTATAAACTCTATGTCCAAATCCAAAAAGTAATGCTTTCTTATTTTTCACATTTTCAATAAATTATGGAATATTTTGTTTAGATCCAATTTTTTCAAGCATTCTCAAAACTGCTTCATTGGCACCACCATGTTTAGGACCATAAAGAGCAGCAGCAGCTCCAGCAATTGCTGTATAGATATCAACTCCACTTGAAGTGAGATGTCTAACTGCAGAAGTAGAACAATTTAATTCATGTTCAGCATGTAAAATAAATAAGATGTCTAAGACTTTTGCAATTGTTGGATTTGGAGTATAATTAGATTCATTAAGTCTATCCATCATATATAAGAAATTATCAACATATCCTAATTATTAATGTGGTTGATTAGGTTATCTTCCTATTCTATTTCTATATGCAAGTGATGTAATGGTTGTAATGGATCCAATCATTCTATGAATTTATTTATTCCTAGATTTTTAATCCTATTTAATTTTAAATAATACTGCATAGATATTTTATCCAGATAATGCTGGATTAGCTTCTGGATGTAAAGTACTCACTGCTGATAATGAACTAATAACCATTCCCATAGGATGTGCATCATATCTAAATTGTGATAAGAGTCCATAAAGATCTTGGTGGACAAATGTATGAGTTTGGATTCTGAAATTAAATAATATATAATTGCATACTTTTTACACCATTTATCATATTGCAATTAAGTAGGTAATTCACCATAGATAAGTAAAAAGGCTACTTCCAAATATGTACTTTTTTCAGCTAATTGTTCAATAGGATAACCTCTATATTCAAGAATACCATTATCTCCATCTATGAAACTAATTTTGGATGTCTTTTATGAACTAAAAAATGTACGCAATTAACTGTGTTCATATAACCTGGATCATAAGAGCGAATGATTGAACCTTTGTCATCTTTTATCTTCTCAAGTTCACTTGCCTTAATAAAATTATTAGAAATGGGAATCTCGTATTTCTTTCCTGATCTTGAATCTTGAATTGTCAATGTTGACTTAGTTGCATTCAATTACTATCCTAGTTATTAAATTCTTATCATATTTAATGACTACTCTCACTATAAATACTTCTTCTTATTATTTAATCACTGACGCATTATTAATATAATTATCATCATATGCTCTCTATTTAATGTTTATTTATTTTCCAACATTAAATGTTATATTCATATAAAATACACTTATGTTTAACTATTATTTTTATAATGTACTTCTCAATTTATATTTAATTATTAACCGATTCATGAATATTCGTAAACCACCTAGAGAAGGCCTTAGATCCATTGAAAACAAAGAAAACCTCCCTGATAATTCTTCCAAACCTCCTCCATCAAGATTAACTAACTTTAGACTCAACAATCTTACTACCTACTTCAAAATTAGAACTCCTAGTAGAGGCAAAGAATTAACTAAATTTGAAGACAACTGCAATACAAAAAATGAATAACGTTATCTAAGTACTAAAGAAAGTCAATAATACAATAATATAACCGATAACACTAATCAACAATAATTAAGATTATCTTCTAAAATACAAAGGAAGAGAATCTAAGGTAATCTTAGTGCTAAGGATTCCACTATTTATCAAGATTCTCTATTTAAATAGATACCATCTACTTGTGATGATAAGATCTATTCTATTGGACCTATTATTGGGAAAGGTAGTTATGCAATTGTCAAAATGGGAACTGATAGAAATGGTAATAAAGTTGCTATCAAAATGTATGATAAGACATTACTCAAAGGAGAAAGGTTTAATAATATAATCAAAGAAATTAATACTCTTAGAACTCTATCTCATGATCAAATCACTAAATTATATGATGTCTATCATTACACTACATATATCAATCTGGTTATGGAATATTGTGGTCCTGAATCTCTATATCATTTGCTTAAATCAACATCTACAAGGTCTATATCAAAAGAATTTGCAATTCAAATTATTCATTAACTACTTAAAATTTTATATTATATACATGATAGGAATGTTTGTCATAGAGATATCAAATTAGAAAATATACTTATATAAAATAAACGAATTAAACTCATAGATTTTGGTTTTAGTACATTTACTAATTAACCTATTACTTGTCATTGTGGTACACCTAGTTATATGGCACCTGAAGTTGTTTCTAAATTGAAATATGATGGAAGAGCAGCAGACATATGGGCTACTGGAGTTCTGCTTGTTGCTCTTTTATAAGGAAGTTTTCCTTTCAAAGGAGAAAATGAAAGAGAATTATTTAAGAAAATAAGAAATAATGAATCTAATATAACAAATCAAGATCGTGATTTATAAAAATTATTTTCACGTATTTTTGTGATTGATCCATATTAAAGAGCTACAGCAAAAGAAGTATTTTATAATGACCTATCATTTAGCTATTGTAATTAGATATCTTTAAAAGTTGAATTTAATATTATTATATAAATCATTCTTGATAAACAAACTTCTTACCATATTTATTAAAAAAGATCTCCTCTTTATCTTATTCATATAGATTCAAGTAGAAATCTTAAAAATAAAAATCATGATTCTTAATTTTCAATGCAGGATTTCTATATTACAAATCATAATTCCTGCTTGGAGCTAAATACTTATTCTTATAATCTTTGAGTTAATCCATATATTCTAACATTTAAAAATAATATTCTTACTTGGATCCATTTAGAATTCAGGTCGACTATCTCTTACTGGATCAAACACTTTTCTGAAATTATAGAAACCATTCTCAGATGATAAAATTTATGTTTGTTGTGGATACAAAGGTTACTTTAATCCTAATTCTTAATACTTGAGTTTTATTCTATGTTAAATTTCCTCATTAAACTAATTAGAAATTGGGAAATCTAATAGGATAAATAAGATAATCTTTTTACTTTATGTAGCAGATGGTTATCCCATTTGGTTCTAAGTTTGATTTTGTACTTAGTATTAGTGTTAGTATTATTATTATTTCATTAACTGTAGTGTGTTTATTTATTTAACAAATATTTTAATAATATTGAAAGTAAATAAGAAAATCAAGAATAATCTCTTACATTGATTTTTTTGAGAGATGGAAAATAGATATTAACAATTCTATTATCTTTGGGATTTGAAGTATTTAATTTAGGATGCTTTGGAGATACTATCTTAGTTTGTTAATTTTTTTTTTTTTATTTCTTTATTAAATTTAATAAAGTATTCTACTTTTAGTTGAATTTCTCACTATCACTTTAAATACCTTCAATTTTATCACATCTAGTCTCCTAGGATTCAACTAATTGAACAGAGTCAGTAAAAATCAATTTATTTTTTGGTGCTTATACTTAAGAATCAATTCCATATAGCCTAAAACAATCTTTAATGAATCTATTTCTAGGAGTGATATGATTGGATGTAATTGATTTATCTTGAATATAGGAATGATTAAAATTGCTTTATCCACAATTAATATCTTAAAAATGTCTATCCAAAGATCTCATACTTTCATCTTTTCTATTAGATGCTTGTCTACTTATATGTTTCTATTTAAATTATTAACTTGTTCGAAGTTCAAGCAAACATTGTTATTATTAAAAATACATGAATGAACTACGTTAGCTCTTTGGAGGCGAAAGTTAACTATTAGGAATAAATAAGTTAAGAGTTTCTTAAAATTTTTATTTTATTTACTCTCTTTTATGATAATTATTCTGTAATATTAAATTACGATATTTTCTCCATTTTCTAGATGGATTAGGAGTACATGCTCTTGTTGTATACTTTTGTAAATATTCTTGAATGTCTTTTCTCTAAAAATAAATTGGATTCTATATTCTGTGATTATTGGGACGACTTTCTTTTAAACTTTTATTGACTATTCTCACTGCATCATAATCTCTGAACCAAAAACCTTTAGGAAGGGATGAAGAAATAACTATTCTTCCTAAAGTATCTCTTTTTCTTGGTTTTATTTCATTTGCCAGTTAAAAGAGTTTTCTTTTTGAAAAGTAGTTTAAAGGAGCCTGAAAATTGAAAAATTAATGCCCTTGTATTGTATTTAATTTATACATAATTTATATTATTTCAATTATTTATCCCTTACATTTATTATAAATTAGTTATCATATTTTTGATAAATATCAAAAGTGAATGTTTAATATATTTCAATTTAATTTTATATATAATATTATGAAAAATGACCATTAAGGATGGATAATTGAGAGAATATTAATAAAGAGTCTGGGAAATTCATTAACAAAATCGATGTCTATTTATGTTATTAAAAAGAATGAAAGATCTCATCAAGGTATTACTTTTTTGTTAATGAAATAAAAAGAATTTAATTAGGGATAAAATTTAGAAATTACTAAGGGATGATGTATTAAAAAGAACATAGAATTCACAATAAAATTAGAGGAATCAAATAATATAATATTGACATTATTTCCATTGAAATTATATTTATTATTGTTTTAATATATATTATTAATGATTTTTATGTTTCATTAACTTTATTCATTTCTAAATATCTAACTTATAGATTAGTTGAAGTTAAGTTAAGTATTACATCTATATTTTAACATATATGATGTATTAGTTGTGTTTCTTTTATGAGTGCTATTAGTTTTAGTTTAACTTTATGTATTTTATATAAATGATTCATGACTTTGTACACTCTTCTTTATCGATTGAGTATCATATTAAAAGGTACTCTAAGAAGACTTCTATCTCATCATAATTCTTTTTTAGATTGAATATGTGGCAGTAGAGAATTTTGACTTATTATCATTCACATTCTTATAGCACTTCAAACATAACTTAATTTTTTAACATATAAATGCCACATTCTATTTTAAACCTTAATAATGATTGAAATCTAAATTTGGATAGATAAATCTAAGTATTTTAGGAACCAAACAATCTTTATCCATTTCTATAATTGGTGGATCTTATTTATATTTTATTTCATGATGTCTATCCCAACTCTCAATTATCTCTTTTATAGAAATCTAAAGAATACTCAAATACAATATATACTTCTTCAAACAAATTTACATTTTGTATTACTTTACAACCAACACATCTTTAATTAGTAAATTCAATTCTATTAGGTCCTTTAGGTAAAGGCACTTTCAGAGACAACTTAACATTACTATTACTTCTACTTTAAGTTGTTGTTCTCACTTTAGAACAGAACAATAAGTAAATTTACCCATCTATTCCCTATCTAAAATATAATTCCATTAAAGAGATATTAATCTTCTCGAAAGTTACATTACAAATATGTTATTGAATTTCTTGACAAGTTTATTCTAATGTTTAAGCTAACACATTCGAATTTAAACTATAAGAATTATATATATATCATATATACGTAGTGCTAATTGTTGGACCACCATCAGTCTCAAATGTTGTGATTCTTTAATTTGGATGTAATGAATTGTTTGTTATTTTGTTTATATTATATATTTACTCGAAAATGCAACTATTTTTCTACCAAGTACATTTTATTGTGCTATTACATTCTCTTTTAGGTAATACAAACCCTTATAAGACACCATCAGCCTAATAATCTAATTTCTCTATAAAATGACCAACTTCCATTTTATTCATATAATGAAATTTAAGTTTCTCATTTTCTTTAAAAATCCATACTGCTTCAATTTTATTTGTACTCTCTGAATGGAATATCTATTTCAAATAATCTGGATCTAATTTCTCCTTACTCTTTCTATAGATTACACCTTCCTTACTGAAATACCAAAATTTCACATATCCTGCCTTTATTTACAGAGTATATGGTATGTTAATCAATGGTGCTTTCTATTAATTACATAGACTTACTTTTGAGATTGGATCTTTTAACCATAAGAAATGCAACAAATCATATACAAATCCATCTATTTCTGAAAATTTTAACTGCATTGTACAAATAATAAATTATATATAAAATATTAATAAATTATGAACTTATAATATAATAAATACTATTTGAATATAGGTTGTGTTTAGTTATTATACTAAATAACAATTATATATATAATAATCATTCCAAAATTGATCCTTGACTAACCTAAATATTTTGGATCTATGCTGATGACTTATTAAAATAATATTATTTTTGGATTAGAACTATTCTTACTTAAAATAATTAAATGGTTTTCAAACAGTCTAGCTCATCTTATTCAAAATCAAATGTTTATTTTAGAGAGATTATCTAAATTGTAATTAAAGGTCCTTTATTTACAATTAAAAAAAAATTGGAAGTATTGAATATAATTCAATTTACTAAAGATGAATTATTTATATTCTCTGAAACTTATTGGAAAAAAGGAGATACTTGATTATTGCATATCAACCTATATCAGGATAGAGATGTAACTATAAAAAATGTCTCCTAAAATATCTATTATAAACGATATTAGGAGCTTAATCAATTTGAATTGGAAATTACTCTACCACTTCTTTAGACTCTAATTAATTAGTTATAAAGAATTCTGATAATGTATTTACATCATCTGAAATTAGAAATTATCTCTTAATAAATGATTTTATTTATATATTGAATTACAAATAAAAAATTAGCAGCATCAGGGATGGATAATGGATAAATAATTAACTTTTAAGATTTCAATGAGATTGAATGTGATAAAGAGTATGTTGCTTTTACTTTTAGCAATAACAATAAAAAGCTCAAGAATTATGAAAAAGCTTTAGAAAAATTCAAATCTTCCATTTAACAAGGCTTTATCTATATAAATGATAATTTTGATTTTTTCAATCTTAATACATCATAAGATGGCATTCTTATTGATGAATAAAAGAATAAGATTGAAGTGATTGATGAACATATTATTGGTACTTAAGTGGTGTTGAAAAAAGATAAAACACAAATATTAAATGATAGAAAAAGACATTTAATCAATATCGATCCTCATTCATATAAAATAGATATTAAGCTAGAAGAGAAGATTCCAGATAACAACAGTCATTTGAATAAAATTGATTAATTAATAAAAGAAAAAAAGAATAAGTAAAAGAAAAAAACTATACATAAAAAATAGTGAAAGAATTTAACAGTGTTTTATAAATAAATTGTTATTTTTTTAGAATTCATACTTATGAAAAATATTTACTTTCATAATACTATCTTATTATTTCGATTTAAACTATTATATTCAAGTAAACTAAATTAAAATGAATCATTTCTATTTTTAATATTTATAAATAATAATAATATAATCTTTAAGAACAAACTATATATCTTAATTTATCTTTAATCATAAATTCTTGTTGTAAATATCTATTATTTTTAGACTTGATCTTTTAAACTTAGAAAAGTTAAGGAGAAAACTTAATTATTTCATATAATTATATAATATCATTCAATCTTAAGAAGTATAATCTTTTATGATTATAAAATATTTATTATTTATTCGAGATTAAATCAAATCGACCATAAATTTTAATAATTTTTAATTGTTAGAACAATTAGGTAAATTATAATTTCCTTAAATATATAAAGATACTATGAAATATTAATAACATTGAAGAATAATTACAAAGAGAATTTTGCATCTTGATATAGTAAGATTATTTTGAAACTCATGTTATGTAGTAAGATTTATTTGAAAGAGCTTACAATGAATTTCTTAGCTACAAAGATGAGGAAATCAATTTCTTAATAAGGAAATTCAAATTAACTTCAAATTGTTGTTGATTAACACATATATGTTTTTTAACTCTTTTTTTTAATTATATTCTAAGTTATAGATAATTTAATGCATCTTTGATAACCAAAAAATTAACTGATTATAGTTTAATGTATAGGTGATTTGTGAAAGATCTTGAGAAGATAGAAAACAATAAGTTTATTTATAATGGAAAAATTATTAAGTAAAAACTACAAATTCAAAATTGATCTAAGTCTAATACTAATAGACTTGATGTAACATTTGGATCGATTTAGTTTTCAAGTAATTCATCTATACTTTCTGATGGTTCTTCATAATGGATTAGAACCATTGTTTGAAATCCTCTGTATTAATGTTTTGAAGATGTTTTTATTATGGGCTTATTACATCTATTACCTAAAAATGAATAAAATTTAAGTTTAACATGTGGTTCTGAATGAAAAATTAAGATTTTTGCAAATTGCACATACCCAATCACCTATTCTCTGCTTTCTTTTAACAATGTAGGGAGAATTATTCATGTAAAATATTTATTATTAATTTAAATTCAAAATTTAATAACGATATATATATATGAATTAAGAATTTATTATTTATAATATGAGAGCAAGTATTAAATGATTCAAAGTTTTGCTGAAATAGGTACTAAATAAAGTTAGACGTTTTGAATTGTCAATTCTATTAATTATATAAATAATGATTTAATAATAATTGCAAGGTTCAAGAGAAAACAATTGGGATTTGTAATAAGATGGCTAAGTAGGAGAGTCAGATGCACTGATCAATATGTAAGTAGCTTACAATTGGTTAACATCAGTATGATATATTTTAATTAGGCTTTATTGATAGTAATATTGTTTAATTCATTTCTTACTCTGTTTTTATCATCACTGACATTTGGATTGAGTTTAAGAGTTCCTTTGTTGTTCTTGAGTGTAGTGCACTTGATATATTTAATAAAAATATGCATAGTTCATCATAAAACGTAAATATACTAAGTAAAAAAGAAGAGCTAAAACTGATTTTGATTGCTGTTTTGAATTGACATGGAATATTGGTTTAATCTCATATTATGTAATCAATAGTCATAAAAATAGAGTTGTTTGATTTACTTTGTTGAATATCAGAGCTTTTAAATTCAATACTTAGGAATGCTGTTATGTATTTACAATGTAATTTGGATGTTTTATAGTGGAGTGTAATTGCATAAGAAGAAATCTGATCATTAATAATATAAAATGGTATTTAAATGATAATTTATATAGTTGGGTGTGTTTGCAAAGTTATGTTTTATAACATAGATAACATTTATAAATCTAAAGCTAATTGATTGGTTGTCTATTCATTGGTTATATGCCTTTGTAATAATCTGGTTATTTCTATTGATAGCAATATTTTTAGAAATGATATCTCTATTTAATTTATCTGCTTAATTGAGTAAATATTTTAGCAGTAGTAATGTGGGTGTGAAGGTGCAAATGGGAACTAAAATAGTTGGTTTAGTTTGGATTTCAATGTTTTTCTTTTCTTTTGCTGGAATACCAACCTATACAATGATAAATTTGAGTTTATATTTGTAAAATGAAGATGGAAAAAAAAACTATTTACTGGCAATAATTGTAAGTGGGTTTTACACAATAATTTATATGGTGTACACTATATATCATAAAGAATTATTAACATTGTTCATATTGAATTTACATTACTTTGTTCGTATGAATGAGGATAGAAATCAAGATAGAGAAATTCTTAGTTTTCCAAGTGCTAGAAGTCAAAAAAAGTTTGTTTACTCATTAAAAGAGAATTAACAGAAGAATAACATTCTAAAATATCCAACATAAATGGTTAAGATTTCAAGCACTTATTATCTTCCTGATGAATTAGTCATGAGAAGACATCAAACTGAAGTCAATATTATTACAAGCAAATAAGCTACTATAACTGAAGTTGCTGTTTAAGAACCTACAATGAAACAATGTTTTAATTGTTTTCAAAGATAAAGTTGTGTAGTCTATATGCCATGTGGTCATGGAGGAATGTGTTCTGAATGTTCTATGAAATGGTTTGATTAAAATAAAGAATGTCCTATTTGCAGGAGTGTAATTGAAATATGTTTATTATGTATTAGCATATTTAAGCCATACTTCAGATTGTATAGATTGATGAACAGACAGTGAAAGTAGTGGAAATTATTGCGTAAAACTGAAAAATGATAAAATGATTTATTACTTATTAATTAAATTTATGAAACAACCTATCTTAAACAAAGGATCAAAACCTGAAAAGAATCCAACTTCATATAATAATGATGGGTTTGGAAGAGATACTTATATATCATATAATAATGGAGGCAATTTTGGTACTGAATTCAGATTTCTTACTACCTAATAAAACAGAACAGGTATGAATATGATGCCAACTCCTGCATCCAGAGCTTCTGAAGTACCTTAAAGACTATTCTATTAATGTGATGGAACTGGAAGAGATACCTATGTTTTGTATTAATATATTCCCCAATATGTAGATTAAATGTGTAGGAGAAGTACTCTCCTATGCAAAATTACAAGAGGATGCTTCGAAGTTCTGACTAATTCTTCTCTAGTCCCAAATATAGGTATGAATTACCACCACTTGTCAGAGAAAGGTTCAAGAAAACTTAATAATCTTAAAGGAGTCTCATCAGTCGATTATCATAACCAAAACTGAAACAAAGTTGTTGAATTATAATTAATGGGTTAACAATTAATTGAATATTTCCCTCTTAATACTTTAATGCTTATTAATGGTTCATTCCCTATGCCAGTAATGATCACTAAAAAGCAATTCAATGCACATCATGAAACGACAACTCCGACAATCTAATTGAAAAAGAAAATAAGAAAATTTTATCATAAGAGACATTTTTTATTTAAGAAATTTGATGAAGGTATTATTTTAGATGAAGAATCTTGGTATTCTGTTGTACCTGAAGAAGTTGCTTCTTATATTGCTGAACGATTACATAAAAGAATTATAGATCAAAAAATTCCCATAAAATAAGTTATTGATGGTTTTTGTGGATCTGGTGGTTTAGCCATCTAATTAGCTTCTAAATTTAATAATCTATTATGTATAGATCTTGATCCTGTTAAATTATAAAATTTAAATGCTAATGCATTGATTTACAAAAGGACAATTGAAACTCAATTAAATAATTTTTTAATGGTTGAACATGAATATGATGAAAACAACATTTTAACTCTTTGTCCACCATGGTATATATTTTATTTAATTTATAGGGGTGGATTGAATTATCATAAAAAAGAGGTTTATGATCTTGAAAAAGACATGACTCCTTGTTTATCTGATATATTGAAAAAAGCCTTTTCTATTAGTTGTAACATTGTACTACAATTACCTAAGAATGTTTCAATCTCATAACTTACTACTATAATTCAATAATAATCTTAACATTTAAACTTTAAACGCTATTCTCTTGAAATAGAAATGATTTATATTAATAATTAAATAAGTTAATTGTTTGTGTATTTTGGATAGATAGTTAAATGCAATTATGATGCTGAAATAGATTGCATTCTAAAATCACAAACACATTTAGATAGAAAGACAATCAAAGAATAAGGTTTAATACAAACATTGTAGAAATTAGAAATTATTGATTAAGTTAATTTATAAAAATAATGAAATAAAAAATTGATCGTTCACGTATACCTAACTCATCCTAAGATATCCTAATTGTCCCTGTCTATGCTGATAAATTAGGTTTCTCTTTACCTGCTAAACTCCCTTATATGCCAGTCTCTGAAGATTCAATTGCTGAAACTGTCTTCTAAGCCAATCGCATTTGTTAAAAAATTAGATGTGAAAAAAGTAGAATAGAAGAAAGTGATCCTCTAGAAACTGAAAAATTTTATGGTATTTCAAATTTAAATCTATTTACCTTAGTTACTTCATCATGGGTCTTATTTATTGTTGGAGTCATCTTATTTGTATTAGGATTCTCATATGAAGATTTAAAATCAACATTAACATTACTTGGTACTATCTTCATTGTTTTACCTACACTTATATCCATTATTGTAGTTATCATTAGTATCACCAAATCTCCTAAATTAATTGATCTTGAATAGGAATGCACCAAAAAATTGGGAGAGTTCTTTGAAGTCTAAAATCAACAATATAGAAAAAAGGGATTGTAATGGTCAATCGGAGATGAAATGTTGTGGATTTAGTTGGAAAAAATATGACTTTTTTTAAATTATTAATTTATATAACAAAAACAATGCAATAGATAAAAAGGAATATTCAATTAAATTAATAATATACAGATGCAGAAAGGTATGATCAGAACTTGAAATCAATCAGTAGAAATACATGGTGGCATGAATCAAAATCTAAATATGATAAAGTCAATGAATTAAAATTCATGAATAAAGTGTAACGTGCAATCTTTTTAATATGTGTAGCTATTCTAAAGAAGTTGAAAATGCTTATTAAGAATTAAAAAAAAGAAGAAATTGCATGCTCAAAGATCTTTATGAAAAAGAAGCACGTGAATGGGAATAAGAACTTAGAGCCAAAGGATTAGCTATATATAAAAATAAATTATGAATTATCAAAAAAATATATATATAAATTCATATTTATATTATATTTATTCTACTTTTAAATCAATCAAACAATCCAATATATTTCTTTCCTACTTAACTCTAAAAGTCTTCTTAAGTCCTCTTAATTCACGAATTCTTCTGACAGGATGAAATGTCTAATGCAATAATTTCATGAAGTTATAAATTATTTAATATCATGTTTAAAGAGATTTAAACAATAGAATTGATAATTTACATTAAAGAAATTTATTTGAAAATTTGTAATCAGAATAGTATTTATTAATTCTCTATATTATAAATTATGATGTTAATGGATATTATATATTAGATAATTATTAAAATGTAGCTAAAAATTAATTTTTATTTAAATTTTCGAGAGTATTAAATGAAGAAAAATATATATAAGTCTAGAACTTACTAAAAGATCTCTGCAGATTAGAAAAATAAACTCTTGAAGTTAGTATGCTTTTTTGGTTTTAAAATAAAGGAGGTAAACTATATTATAATTTTTAAATAGGCAGCCCAATAATTGAATATTAAATATACAGCAGCCAAAACATACATAAGTTTCCATAGGAACAATGTAATGATGTCTAAGAATTCAATCAATTCAGAACAACAATGTTAGATTGCACCATTTTCATAAAAAAAGTGCAGGCTGACTATTATTTCTAAAATAGGAGGAGATGTGGTTCAATAACTTTAATTTGAATACCCTACAATCAAATAAGAATGATTTTATTTGTATGTTAATATATATGAAAATTTCACTATTGCTTGGAATTTACCATTTACAATATAGATGATTGAATATTGGTTGTATGAATGAATTTTTGTAGTAACAATACTTTTTCAAAACTTATTTACTTAAATTCAGGAGTTTTACAAAAACAAATATATATGAATTACATTCAATTTTAAATCTTTTCAAATAATTACACAGACTTTGACTAGTATTAAATTTTTGTAATTTAAGTTTCTCCACTAAGGAATCATACAAAACGCACAAAAGTATGTCTCAAAAAGGACACATTTATAATATCTCATAGGAATTATTTATTATAAACAGTAATATTTTCTATTAATTTATTAATTATCTAAACCATTAATTACATTTCTACTAAGATTCCTGTTAGAGAAACATAAGACATAGGGTTTATTTAAGAAAAACTTTGTGAATAAGAAATTATTAAATATTCTCATTCTATTACAAAAAGAAAAATGTATAGTAATTATTATAATATTACAATAAAAATTTATAATTAGAAAACTTATATTTTTTTTTAATTTCAATTCCATAAAGATTGAAATATTATGTTTAAATTGCAAAACAGATAGTATTATCAAACATTATAATTTTTACTACTAATATTTTGATTTTATTTATAAATAGAACTGGATCTTTTTTTATTGATTTACAATATGGTTTATTAATGGCTGGCCAAAAAATAATAAATTAGTTAAAGTAGAAATTATTGAAAACATTTCAAATAACAAAAGAAAGAGAAAACCATATGTATTTGATGTGAACATACAATCTTAAGGTCTTTTTATATTAACATTTTTTTTTAATTGAATATAACAATTGAAAGATTCAACTCTAAGTGTAGTTATCTATTCTCATATGATCTTTGATTATCAAAAAATTTAGAATGACAATGTTTTACATAATTTATATATAAATCAATTATAATATATTTAAAATTACTGAAAATAATGAAATATGATATTTTTAATAAACTTAGTATGCATGATTAAGTAATTATAAAGTATGTCTTATTTGGTAATTTCGATTGAATATTAAAACAAAGAGTGGTAATTATTGGAATGAATATTAAATAATTTTGAATAGTGGTATAAATTACTATAATAAATTATTGATAATATCTTAATTGGTATTTAAAAATTAATGAAATAACAATTTATTGTTTCCAGACCATATTAAAAAGTATCATCCTTTTAGAGAAGATCTCTTTTGCAATTAGTGTTTATAAAGGGTTTTAGAATAAAACATGTAAAATATTCATTCTAAAATGATAAAGGCAGCCAAAAGTCTTAATATAAAGTACCCTGCAGCCAAATCGATCATTGTTTAACATAGAACAAATGTCATCAAAAAGAAAATAAATATCACTTAGTAAAATTAATGTCAAAGTGTGCCCTTAGTTAGATATAAAAGTTCAATAACAATAATATCAAGTATTGGAGGCAGCCAAGTAACATCTAAAATACATTTTCAATATGAAATTCGAAATGATTCATAATATATTATTACATCTATACCTTAATGAAATATTATAAGATTGTTTCTATTTTAGGTATAAAATAGTATCAACAGAGTTTAGATTTTTTTTTTCATTATTTAGATAATTCATTTAAGTAAATTCTAAAATATAACTTGAAATTTAAGTTTTATGAAACTGACCACTTTAAAAAAAATATGAGCCATGAAGAAAATTTATGTGAATTTCACTTTAATATGATTTTAGTTATTTTACATATAATTTTTATATTTTTAATTTCTAATAAATGTGTGCCAGTTTTTATCGAAAAATGTTCAAATCATAGAAAAAGGGAAATCAATCAATCGAAATTGTGAGGAACAAAATTTTAAATTAAAATACCTTCTAGAAATCTTCTAAAATATAATTCATTATTAAAAATATATAAAAACTAAATTCTATTTAAAAGGACATAGAATGATTTTTAGACTAGAAATAAGATTGATAATGTAGCCAAAGTTAAATTAGATAATAAAATATATTAATTTTTGTATTCCTCTTAATATAATAATTAAACTATTGGATTTTTATATAAAAAATAATTTACTATTAAAAAAGTTCTGTTAATAATTTATTACTTTTATATTATTTTAGATATTAAATGCATTACATTTGTAAATTTAAGTGTCTTATTTATTTTTGATAATTTCTTATTTTTAATTTCTTTATTTAAGTATTTATATTATCTTATCTGAGTGTTTATTCCTTTCATAGATAACAATTGATTATAAAAGTAATAATGTGAGTTCGTCTAAAAGTGAAATATTATTTTAAGTTTAAGTGATGTTAGAAACTGTTTAAGGGTAAAGTGATTTTCTTGTAAAACTGTAGATTTGATGTCATACTTCCATGTAATATAGGCTATTTCAAGAATAACACCTACTTCTAAATTATGACTTTTGGTCTAGTTGAATTATCATTCACACAGGAAAGTTTTGATTTTATCATTACATTGTTGAAGTCAATTTTTGGAGGTCAAGCTGTAGATAATCTTATTTGTAATGCAATGGCGTAGTGAAAAAAGAAATTTTTATAATCTTAAGGGGATTTAATTGAAGTTTTAATTTATAAAGGATGTGAAAGGTTTGAAATAATTATTAGATATAATTTAAATAGCAATCAATGAACCTTTTATGTAAATACCATTAAAAGTATATCGCATTTGTAGACGAAGGATAAGATGTAAAGCAAGGTCATAGAGCTAAATGTGAAAATTGTCCTTTGAGTGAGACTGTGCATCATATTGATAGTGTTTAACCAAAAATTGATGAAAAATTAAGGATAGCAGAATTAAAGTTCAATGATCAGATATCAGAATTTGAGAAACTTTCTAATCCTTTAGAATAGGTGTTAAAAAATTATTTTGATGAATTAAATTCTACTAAATAGCTTATCGATTAAGAAGTTCGTCACATTAAGAAATAAATTCGTGATCATTTCTCTATTGCTCCTAAGCCTATGGAATCTTAAAATTTAAGCGATTTTGAACAAATTCTTCATAAAGTCTTTTCAAACTCCATAGAGCAGTTTAACCTATAATCAACATATTCCCAACTAATCAAAGCAATATAGACATTAATAAAGTTATAAATTTGCTACTCATAGAAAATTACAAAATGTTTTATGTAACTTTAAAATGATATGACTAATTATGAGCATTAATATAGTTTTAATGTTAAAGGATCTCAGGTTTGTACAGCAATGTGTATGGGTTCAGATAGTGATGGTTAACTTGTTGCCATAGCATTAGGAAATGTTCTTAAGACATATGAGTTTTCTTTTTAAAAAAACAACGCTATTGAAAAATAATGTTTAAATCATTTTAATCATAATATTGGTTGTGTTGTTTTTAGTGAAGATTATAAGTATTTAATAGTAGGAGGCACATTTGATGCAAAGATGAACATTTATATAGAATCTTAGACTAAAAAACAATATGAATTAAAAACATAAATTATTTACAAAGAACCTATTTTTAGTATTATTTTTACTCAAAATAATGAAGACTTAATATCAGCTTCAGGAAATGATCTTTATTGTTTATCAAATGAAAACATTTAATAAATATTTGAATATAAATAACTATAAGAAGATGCTATTCCATATTAATTAAATCCTTCACATAGTAATACAGTATATTAACTGAGTTATAATACTACTAAATAAAAGTAAAAGTTCATTTCTTGTAGTTATGATAAGTCAATTTTTATTTGGTAAAAAGAAGGTGATTAATGGAATGTGATAAACAGAATAAGATTACAGAATTCTGCTTATAGATGTTGTTTTATTGGTTAAGATAATATTGTAATTTAAGAGAATTCAAGTAGAGAGTTAACATTTTATGATAATGTATCTGATAAACGTAAATGCAAATAAAATACCAATAAATAATGTAAATTTAATGATTTAAACGTTGATTTGTCACACAATTTTCCTATTATTTATCTTGAATAATTAAAGTTATTAATTGTTAAACATAACAAAAAAATAGTATTTTTTAAGTAAAGAAAAAATGATCAATTTTATAAAGAAGATGAGAAAGATGGAGAAATGGGAACAGTCTCTAATGATGGTTAGATTTTCTTAAGATGGGATAAAATTAATCAAAAAGTTGAAATTTATAAATAAAGTTTAAAATTTGAAGTAAATAAAGGAGAATTTGAGGCCAAGTTTTTTGATAGTAAATTCAAATTATTAGAAGATTCTAAAATACAAAGTGAAACATTTTAAAATTTTTTGATTACAAGTATAAAAGAAGAGAATAAATAAGAAGAAGAAAAAGTTATTTTAGATGACAAGCTTTTGAAAGCTAGGAATGATATTTAATAGGAAATAAATTAGAATAATTTAAATAAAGACAGAAATTCTTATGATGATATGGGACCATTAGAGATGAATGACTCAGATTCTCCTATATTAGTATAGTTTAACGATTGAAACTATATAATTGTTATCTAAATTTATTAATAATATTATTTAATAACTATCAAAATATATTGCATGGAACCATTATTCCTAAATATATTGCATTACATAGACCAAAGGATTAATTCTTTTTTAGTTAAAACTTTATATAAATAAATATATACTCTTCCATCTATCAATTATTTTAATACTATCATTAATAATGTTCCAAATAAGAATGCAGTACATGCAAAAAATATTAGGAAAAATTCTATCATAATTGCTATGAATCCTGCAAAGCAAAGCATTAAAAAATAAACTAAAAATTTAAAAATCATGATTTTACCTTCAAATCTAATCTGTTTCTTTTCAAATACAAAATAACAAATAGTTATTCCAATTACTATACAATTTGTTGTCGATTACATTAGTAAAATCACAAATATAAAGCCATAATTAGAGTAAGAATTATTGGTATAATTTTAACTTAAGAAGAAATAGGATACAACTGCTGAGCATTAGAGTATTATAATAAGGAAGCTATTAACTATTGCTCTTGGATTCTATCTTTAAAATTCTTATTACTTGCTAATATTTTGAATATTTTCCAGAGATAACAACTAAAATGCTACATATACAACTAATGATGCAAATTGTTGGTGCAAGGTCTCTAAAAGTTGAAGATCTATCAAATTATACATATAGATATATTTATAATGCAAACGATATAATCTGCATTATTAGATATAAGATAAGTGCTTTAATAACTTCATTTTTTTTTATATGGAATGGTTAATCTTTAAGATCATTTGTTAATGGCTATTAAGGTATTTATTCAATCTCAAGTTATTAGATAACTGGAATTCCTAATTAAATTGGTTGTGTAGGTATTGGTGGAATAGATGGAATAGGTGGAATATTTGTTATATTTGGTATAGATTATTATTATTCATTCTAAACTTTAACATTTTATTAGTATGCTTATTGAGAATTAGGTATACCATTTGAAGCAGAGTAATTAGAATTTATTGAATATTAATTATTAGCATAAGCACCTATCTAAGGTTAGTAATTTTCAGATCCATTAATTTAGGCCAAAAGAACAGTGTCTTAATTTCTAGCATTTTAATTTCCCATTTTATCAAAAATAATCAGAAAATAATATTGTATACATATAAAAATTAAATCTAAACACAATATAGAAGCTTATCTATGTGAATACCTTTATTATAATTTTACAAATGATTTATAAATATTGAAGGTGATATGAGTTTCATTATACGACTAATATAATTATCTCAATCTTATTTTAGTATATATAATATTGTTAATATTACTGATTAATACAATAAACCTTAAATAATAAAATTTCAAAGTATTAATCTATATAATTCTAGTCACTTTAGAAATCGATAAATTCTAGATATAAATCTAATTCAATTTTTCAATTGGAATTAATAATTCTAGATATCTATCTATATACTACAATTATTCAATTATGGTACTTTATTTTAAAAGAAATACAACCATTTATGAAAAAGAAATAATATAAATTTGAATCTTGTTTAATAGATAATTAATATCTATTGAATTAATTCATAATAAAGAACTATTTATTCAACATTATCTGTATATTGAATAGGAAACAATGAAATAAATTATAACAATTGATTTAAAGTACATATATGAGTATTTAATAGTAGATTCAATTTAGTTAAACATTGGTATAGTATATGATTTGAGTGTAATAAATATAAAAAATTAATATTTATAACTATGTCACGTTCAAATATTCCTAGACAATTGCCACGTAGATATTAGCAATTATTATATTTTAGCTTTATAACAAAAGAGAGTAGGGGAAGGTGAGATGCCATTTGGAGGGTAATAGCAAATATCATAGCCAGCAGAGAAAAAGGTTGACTTTGCAAATTCAAATTATGATCAGAATGAAATGGAATAAGACATTGAAGAAGAAGTAATTGTTTGAGTATTGAGTATTCTAAGAAATTGTAACCTGCACCAAATCATGATAGTGGTATGACATATACTAATTTCATGAATGATGATATAATTTATAATTGTTTCTCTTTGGGAGATCGAATTGGAGCAAGAATAAATAGATTGTTTCATTGTGATGCACCAAGACTTACTTTTGTGGATAGATTGAATAAGTTGGAATATGAATAAATTGTCAACCCATTTTCATTGAGTGAAAAAGATAAAGCTCAAATTACACCTGATCGAGTAATGTATTTAAATGATAAGGTAGACTGTAATTGTGAAGATAATTGGGACATCTTAATTGTAGATGGATACAAATATTTAACATCCATTTATTAGGATGCATGTGATAAACATTAAGAATGGATGTTATTTGTATAAACCAAAAAATGATGATTAACCAAGAGAGTATACAAATGCAGTATTCAATTTTGAAAGCAATTGTATTACAAATATAGTGGATGGAGAGAGAGAAAGAGTTACATGTGAATTAGAGATGTTAACTGCATTTTCTACAAATTTTTGTGATATGCGTATGGCTACTAATAGTAGAGCATAATGGGATGAGGAAATATTAATTAATATTCCAGCAGATGAATTCTATAAATCAGATACAATAATTTTGTTTGAACTCCTCGATTTTCATCCTATTTATTTATAATAACATAATAGTGAATTTTTAGATTCAGATAACTTTTATAGAATTGCATGGGGTTATACAAGACCAAATGGATTATGTAGATTACATTTGGGAATAAGTAAAATATAATTATACAAATATTTGTTTGATACAAGTAAATTGAAATCAGTAAGTAGAAGAGAATCAATTCCTTTGGTATATTTTGATTTTCTTTGGCTTGATAAAGTTGAATATGATGCTGTTTTGAATGTATATTTGGGTACTGAAGTAAAACCACAATTCATTGAAATTTATGGTAAGAGTTAAAGCACCAATGTTTTTGAGATAGAAAAAGGAGATGAAGAAGCAAGAGAAAAAGTGAAACATTCTGTTGTTATGGATAAAGTGATTGAATAGAGAGTAGAAGAGATAACAGATTAAGAAAAAATTAATTTAAGAAGACGTCGTTATCTTGGAGATAAGGAAGATCATATTCCAGATAAAATAGCTTATAAATTTGCTAGTGCTCCTTTAGGATGTTATAGATTAGCCTTTAATAAATATGGTAATTATTTAGCATGTGCATGTACTTATAAAAATTCAAAAACTATAATAAAATTATTTGATGTTGAAAATGGATAACATTTTACAACATATAAAGGTCATAGGAATATTATTCATGATTTATAATTCTCAACAAATTCTTAATATTTAATGACAGTATCAAGTGATTATACAGCTAAAGTTTGGAGTGTACCTCAACATTCAGGAGACATTATTAGTGAAGAAGAATCAGATTTATTATAAATTTGTACTCTCCAACATCCATCATTTGTTTATGCTGGTTTGTTTTTAATGGATAATAAGATGCCAGTTGTGGCTACATGTTGTTTTGATAGCAGAATGCGTATATGGCAATTAGAGTCTAATCAATAATTATAAATAATAGATGAACCTATTTAATAAGAAATCATCTCATATGATGGCATATCCTTTGATCCATTTGATAATCTAGGAAATCATAGACATCCAAATTGTATAGTATATGATGGTGCTAAATGTTTGTTTGTTGGAGATTCATTAGGAAATGTCCACTTTTTTGATATCAATCTCTCTGGTGGAAGTTATATTGCAAGGAGATTAAGTTTGATTGTGATTCAAGAAGTTAGTGGTAATGCTATAAATTAAATTCAATTAATGCCACCAGAATGTTAAGATCTTTTGATTCATACTAGAGATAACTGCATTCGTATTATTGATTTTAAGTCTGGAGATGGTAAGTTTCATGATCATGAAGTAATATATGGATCTGTTAATAATCGTTTCTTTGGATCTCAATCTGTTAAAATTGCTTGTCGAAGTGTCTCAAGTCCAAAAGGAGATTATGTTTTATCAGGTAGTGAAGATGGTAAACCTCATCTGTGGAGTAATCTAACATAAACATTGCCGACTGATTTATTTTAATTTAGTGTAATTGGTCCTGTTGCAGATGTTGCTTGGAATCAAGGATATCATATGATTGCTGTTGCTGGTTTTGGTGATGAACATCCTATTCTTGTCTATGTATGGGAAAGAGAAGGAGATCTCAATTTTATTGAAGCTAAAAAATTATAAGATGAAATCAAAATCAAACACAGAGAATAAGAAGACATTATATTTAATATCTAAGCTAAATAAACTCTTAGTCGATTCCAATAATCCATTTAAGCATAAGGTCTGTTTTAACCATAATTTGCTTAGTCATCCTAAATTCCTTTTTAACCCTAATCCAATATCAATTAATAGCAGCCTAATAATTAATCAAAAACTAATACTCAAACTGGACCATTTGGATCCTCAGGACCTTTTGGTTAATCATAATAATAATAAGGCCCTTTTGGTTAATAATAGTAATAATAATAATAAGGCCCTTTTGGTTAATCATAATAATAATAATAATCTTATGTTTAACCATAATCATAATAAGGACCATTTGGCTAATCTTAATAGTAATAATAAGGACCTTTTGGTTAACCATAAATACCTTTTGGATAGTAGTAATCTTCCTAAAATTCTGGTCCTTTTGGATAGCCATAATAATAAGGTCCTTTTGGTCAAATGCCTTTCTAATAATAGTAATAAGTACCTCCTAATAATCCAAATACACCTTACAATTCAAACTATCAAATGCCATTTTCATGATTATATATATTTTTATAAAATATGAGTATATTAACAATTTTTATTCATTAACTAATAACTCGTTATTTTTATTTGTTATATATAGGAATATCAAGTGAGTATAAATTTAAAAGATTAATATAGAATTTTGGAATCTATGAAAACCATGAAAAAAGTTGATTGACATTTCTAAATAAAATCTATATAGTATTAAGAACTAATCGTTAATTATAATGAGGTGGCCATCATATTATTGACTTTCTATGAGGAGAACATATAATTTAAACTAATACTTAGGCCTCCTTTATTTTCAGTAAAGGTAATTAGAATTCAGATCTAACTAAAAAATCAAAATGATTAATTCAAAATTAATCAGTAATAAAGTTTAATTTTTTTATTTTATTTTTTTAATAATCTTATCGATTTGATCATTTTAACAATATCTAACTTTATTAGCTTAACAATTCGCATCTTCAACATTAAAGATTTAAGTTTCTTTCCATTTTCATGAATATTCAATTTTATAAAATTAACATAATATCAAGGCTTTTTGGTATAATTGATTAGACCTTCAGATACTAATCCCCCTTTGGTTTATACTGTATATTATGAGGCCTTAGATTCTCTAATCATTTTATAATGACATCGCTTAGATTCAGGGAGCTTGGCTTATTTTCCCAAAATATGGGTTTTCTTAAATCTCTACACAATATTTTTGGCTGTGGCATATTTAATATTCAGCAATTCAGCAGCCTATTATATATTTTAAATTGAAAATACAAACCTAATTAATTTTCCATTCTTCTTTATAAACAAGATTTACCAGTTATTCCTTTTTCAACTTTGGGACTTTACAATAAGGACGGACCTTATCGTTGGATGATTAAGCTTTTATCATATTTTGTTACTATTTAAATTAATAAAATCAAAAAGATTAGCTCTGTATATAAAAGCATTACTAGTAAATATATTTTTATATTAAGGCTTTAAAATATTAAAGATTTTATAATATTTAACAAATATTATAATATGATTTGTTATGTTCTTTTTTATTATTTAACAAATATTTGATTATTCCAATCTAAAATCATAGGTATGGCCTCTTTTGAAATTTTGATGAATATATTCCAGAATTATCTAAATTACCTTTCAAGTAGCTTACTTAAATATTTTTTATTCAACTCTATTGTTATTTTAATTCTTAAACTAATTCATTACTCTATAGATAATTACTAAAAATATTAAATATTGTTATTCAATTTGTTGTAGTCATTTTAAGAAACGTATAGTGCAATTTTAGTGAATTGAGAATCAAACTAAATTTATTGTATTTTTTAAAATAAAAAAGTGACTTCTCCCAAGCTTTTCCATTGAGAAGCTTACTTCATTTTTCAAATGATAAATGGCAACAAATCTGTGTTTTGGAATGCATTTTGTGAGGAAAGGAAGAAAAGTAATTATTTTTTTTTTTTTATAAATAAATGAATTTTCTAAGGATGGATAACTTTGAATAATAAGAAATTTCAAATTTTCATAATGAGTTTTGTCAAAATTTAAAGTAGCAAACTTTTTTCTAGGTTAAATAGCCAAATAATGTATATTCAAAATTTTGACAATATTACCCAATAAGTTTAATTGTTATAAGAAATAGGTTTTAGTTTAGAATTCTAAAAGCGGATAAAATTTAAACATGAAAATTCTAATAATATATAACTTCAGATAAAAGAGTTGTTCATACTAATAATTTAATCCAAAAAATAATTTAATTAGAAAGGAATTCTTCTTAAAAATCAATTAAACATTAAGATGTGGTCTAAATCAAGAATTCTAAATTATTTTTATAAAAGTGATTAGAATAAGATTATATTTGTGATAATTAAATGTATAAAATAATGCCACCTTTCTTCAAGTGATTATCAAATCAGTTTAATAAGAAATTATAAAAAAATATAATTGTATATTATACAAATATGGAATTGAAGGGATTGTTTTGAATTTTTTACAAAACCCTATATGACCAAAATGTCTTAATATCCAGTACTTAAAAATACGAAATTTATCCTAGTCATTTTTATATATTTAGTATTTAAATAAAAGATTATTGTATTACGTGTTTAGAAAATATCCTATATTTATGTACAAAGTCATTTATATATAATAAATAATCATACCAATTAATATATAAAAATTTGATAAGGCAACTGAAGATTTATTAAATTGAAAATATTAATGGATGAATCTTCTATAGTTTATGAAAACTTATTAAAACTTATATATATAAGAAAATAAATCATAAATACAACACAATTAAATTTTTGCTTTTGGTTGAAGTAATCCATCTTCCCAAACGATGTTCCTAACTCTCAACAGTTAGGATTTTATCATCAAATACATTAATGTGATTGATTATTCCAAACTAAATTAATTAAATTGAGAATCATACACTTTAAAGTGATCTCAGTTTAATGATATCCTTATTTGTGACTTTATAGATATTTAGATTGTCATCATAAGAACCTGAAATCAAAAGATCACTGTTATAAATAGTTCCCTAGTTTTTTATAGATATAATAATTACTAAAGAAGTTATCCATCTATCACCATGAGGTTTATGTAATTCAAACAAAGGCTTTCTTTTTTTAACATTCCATAAATTGATATTAGTATCAACAGAACCAGTGGCAAAGGTGTCAAGTGTTATAGCCCTAATACAATCAATTGATTATTCATGTCCACTGTATAAAAGTTATCCTCCTGATTTTGTTTTCCATTGAATCATTTATCTATCATAACCACAACTCAAGAAATCATCAGCATTAAAGCAATCGATATCATTTGCTTCTGTACTATGTCCAAAACTTATAAATTACTTGTAAATATTACAATGTATCAATATATGCTCTTTATGCTGCATCCCATTGGATGAATGTTCTATCACAAGATATACTACATAGATTATTAGAATTATATCCAAATTTAACACCATAAATAGGTGCCTTATGATGTTTGAGTGTTTCAATCAATTTATTAGAATTTGTATCCCATAATTTAATTGAATGATCTTTACCAGCACTAGCCAATATCTTACCATCAAAGTTTAAGGAAATAGTTAATACTTCATCATAATGACCATCCCCATGTTTACCTACTTCTCTCTATATGAATTCCTTTTTCTTGGTTTCTAAGTCCCCTGAAACTTTAAAAAATTATAATTACATTTGATGATGCTTGAATCTTTGGAACAAGAATACATATGTTTAGCAAATTCATCTACTTAAGTGCAAGTGATAGCTCTAAGATGACCCTTATAAATTTCTCGATTGAATTGTCTATCAAATTTTTGGATTTATGATTGATAGATGGTGTGTTTTTCAGCAAACTAGGATAAGATTGATAAATTACTTTCTCAAGTAAGGCAACATTTAATCTTTTGTCTTCATCATTCATGTGAATGTCATGATGATCTTGAAAAAAGTCATCATTTTTGGATTACAATTCTTATTTAGTTTGTTATAAAATTTATTTAGCCAATCTCAATCTTCTATTATCTTCTGTTTCATCCATTTCACTATCACTTTTATCTGAAATATTTTATGGTTTTTAATTTTCTAATTCATCCAAGTATTCTGAATCAATTGATTCATCATCATCAATTTTTTATTTGTTGTTTTACTTGGAATTGATGGTTTTGGTTTTTTTAATCTTTTTGACAGTCTTTTTAATTGTGTTTCTAGGCATTGTTAAAATTTACAACAAATTAAATATAAATATGAATATAATTTAATTATTAATACATAAAAGTAAAAAATTCAATGATTTTTTGTAATTATAGAATTGTTATTTATTGAATCCAAATGATTATCATTATCTAATTCTTATTTTAGATAACGAAGTTTCTTATAATAACGATTCTTAATCATATTCATGGTTTTCCCAGGAAAATATTTGACAATCTTATTAAAATTTGGTCCATATAGTTACACATACTTGAGTATCTCTTTGTCTTCATCTTAGGTGAAGGTTTATTTCTAATAAAAGGGCTTCTTGTTCTAATTAACAGTGGATTACTAAATGCAAATAGTCATAAGATGTTCAAGGGAAGACTCATCATGAATAGAATTCCTACTTTTATAATTGAAGTATAAAACTGAATGAAATCGTCATCAAAAATAAGCAATTAATATCGATTGGTTGCCATCAATGTAATAATTTAAATAATCATCAGACTTAGTTAATAATTATAATGTATCATAAATTTTATAATTCATTTGCATTCAATGTTATTCTTAAAGAATTACTAAAACTAATTATAATAGTTCATCTGTTTATACTTTAATCTCCTGAGAACATCAATCTTTATATAGTCTTAATAAAGTTTTTGTTTTTTAAAGTTGCCATTTAGTAGTAAAATATACATTAAGATGAATTTGTTATAATTCAACTAGTAATAAGTAATTATAATAAAAAGAAATAACGCATACATAAGAAATATGCAATTCATTAAATTAGTGAATTCTTAAGATTTATCTACAGATTTAATTTTTGTTTAAGTTTAAATCTTGTGCTGGTCAAAATATATTGTAACATAAATTACTTAACACACTTGCTGAATCCAATATTAATGTGAATTTAATATTTATTAGAAAGTGCACTGTTTTTGCATTTCACTTAAAATATAAAAATGCTGTTCTCTTCTTCACTTGTCATTAAATGTTAGATTTTTGGTTAGTACCATTTATTATTGACTATATATATTTGATTAATCCCTTCTCATTTGTTTTAATATAGCCTGATGTTACTTAATATTATTTTTTCTTTTTAGGTTCACATAAATTCTAGAATGACTTCTAAAACAATACTACATTCTAAAAATATGTCAATTTCATGTATATATTTATCTGCTTAATCCTTCGGGTTTTTTTTTTTTATTACTAATTTAAAAATAATTAATGCGCTTTACTAAGAGGACCAAAGTTAATGAATAGTTAAGAAGTTGTGTTACATCACCATTCCAGAACATTTGTCCTCTTTTATTAATCCTCTTTTCTTAAACACTTCATTATTCATTTTTACAGTTTACTATTTAGATTACATCTACAACGGTTTATGGAATAAGCACTTTTGAATAACAATAAGGTTAATTTTATATTGAGTCCAATTAATTTAATCTATTGCTATAAAAATATAAAGTAAGTACCTTAGAAATTGAAAAAGCTAATTTCAATAAATCTAAGAAATGTTATTGCATTTTAATTTAATGAGTTTGAATTATTCTTAATTAATTATATTTTTTTATATAATCAAGAAGATTTTATTCATATAATATATAATAAATGAAACAAGATTCCAAAAGACACAAAACATTATATTATAAACTTTCTTCTGAACTCAGACAAACCCTAATTCATTTAATTTGCTAAAAGGGTTTCAAAATAAAGCAAGTTTGCATTCATTCTATTTTTAGGCTGCATTGTAATTAAACATCAAGTATGCAGTAGCAAAATCCATATTCTTCTACTATAGAAATAATATTATCAGAAATAACTAAAGTATCGATTCAACAAAAAGATGCTTGTATAGAACCATAAACAAAGAGATTGTAGTTTTACGAATCATCACCTAAATTGCTGGTGAATATGTAAATTCAAAAATAGTACATTAAACAACAACACAGATTTCAATATGAGTTTAATTTATGTTCTTCAATGATATTTATATACTTACTCGCTTATCATTTCAATACAATAATATTATTGAATCAAAGAAATATTTTAAGTTGATATATAAATTTTGAGTATATTTCAAAGTTTAATAACTTAAATGAAAGGATTGATATTTTTGTATATGCCGAGTACATAAATGTATAAGTGGAAATATTATGTAGAAAAATTGAAATAAATTTATTAATATTAATTTATGAAATTATTCGATTTAACTTTTGACTTCTTACATAAGTTTTTCAATCATGAGTTGCTTTAATTTTGATATTGAAAAACAAAAGAAAATCATGAATTTGTTTTGCGCTAAATGAGAGAGAAATTATGAAATTAACATGAATGTTTTGATTTTTGTAATGGATGATATATAATGTCAAATATTTTCATTGGCCCTTTGTTTCAATTATTATGAAATGTCACTGAAATATTTTATTGATAAATTATTTTAGTTACTAATTTATCATATATAATTTTCGATTTTCTGATTCAGCTAAAGTTGATTTTGAATAAACATATGATATTAAAACAATATGAATAACTTTTTTAATAATATTATTGATTCTAGTCAATTAAATTCTCACATTTACTAAATTTCTAATAATATTGAATGTCTAATTATTAATATACATATTATTAATAATATAATCATAACTATTATGGAGCTGGAACATTTTATAATTGTTCAAACAGTATAATAAATTTATCTAAATATCATTTCTTCTTTCCAATCTATCTATTAGAAGGGAAACCAATTTAATTTCATATTCCTATTTTACAATATAATATTAGTGTTGACTTAGATTCTATTATTAAATCTCTTCAAAAATATCTTCATTTTTGATTTAATATTGAATTGGATATTTAAATTTCGATCTAGTTAATTGTTTACTACTTAAGATCTAATTGGTTAGTATTTTTTATTTAAATAGAGCCACAAATAATCAAAAAGATTTTGGCATTTTGTTATTTATTTTGAATATTTTCTGAGAATTTTAGAAATTATGGTTTTGATCTTAATTATCTAATACTTCTGGATAGCTACTTTTTAAATAGGCATAAATCAATATTTAACAATCTTCGCCTATTAATATATCATTTATTCAGGTTTGCCATTAAGTTAACTCATTAACAATCTTTTCCTTTTGATTCTGATGATATGTAGAACAATATTCAATTGTTAAAATAAAGCTGTTAAATATTAAGATTGAATGTTATTTTTTATAGTATTGGTTGACCTATTAAACTTAAAATATTTAAAGTAAATCTTTCTAGGTTAAAAATATCAATATGGAATTTAACCTTAATACTAACAATTTTGTTTATGATAATCAAGGTATTCTTAGAATTATATCATAAAGTCAAATCAATTTTATAATACATAAAAAAAAAAATAAATTAAATTATATTTTAAATTGATTAATTTCAGAAGGAATTAGAGATCATTATAAAAATAGTTTCAAAAAAATAAACCAGACAGAAATAAAATTAACTTAATTAACAAATTCACCACAAAATATTTTGTATTTCTATTACCAAATAAATAGAAGGGACAAACATTTAGTTCAATAGTTTGTATAAGTATCAAATTTATCTATTCTAGGTAAAAAATAGAACTGCAATTTTGGTTTCCAAAAAAGAAAAAATTGTTTAAATCAAGTATGTTCAAGAAGAAGGAAAACATAACAAAATTATAGCTAAAATTTAAAGATCATATAAACAATCCTATTCTCTCTAGAAAAATAAAACTAATTGATAAACTCATCAACAATCAAATTTATTAGATTACATTCTGCACAATTAATTAGCTTAGTTTAATAATTTTGAATTTAGATAAAATCAATATTGATCATAAAATCTAATTATTTTGTCATGTGACAAGGATGAACAATATAGGATTTGACCTAATTGATGATAATTGATTCTTTTTCACATCTATAATTCAATTATTTGTATTATTGTTTGAATTTGAAATCAACTATTTTATAAATGCTCAAATATCACTCTTACATATTTATAAGAAAATCATTAAGTAGAATGAATTTAGTAATCTTAGAGAGTGAGCACAAGGTTTTATATTTTCAAATGAGGATATTCTAGAATGTAGCTCAATTCAAAATATTTATAAATTATTTACTGAATTGAGATAATAGAAAAATTCGTTTAAGAAAGTTTTAAATAAAAATAACCATTAGAGTATAATCATTTAATAGTTTTTAATTCCTCTTTTAAAAAGTATTAATTCTTCATTCTAATCTTTTTGGTAAGCCTGATCAAAAGGTATCCCTGTAAAAATAGATTAACAAAGATAATCTTATAGTTGCACAACAAAATTTATTTATTGTCATAAATTCTCAATGAAACAAAATAATTCAAAAAAATTTAAATTGGAAAATTTATTATTATTATTAATAATAAATAAATATATAAGTACTAATAAAAGAAATAAGAAAAAATAAAAGATCAGTTCAAAAAATATCGTCCAAATTTATGTGTTCTTTTGGCTATTGAGACTTCTTTGAACGTTTCTTCTTACTTTTCTTCTTTGTGCCATTCTGTGAAAGACTAATTTTCTGTTAGAGTTAGATAAAATGAACTTTCTTAAAGTTAGCATATTGAGAAAGTGAAGGAGCTATGCCTTATGACTTTAAACAAGATTTTTTAGAATTAGTCTCTGATTTATTACTTGTTCCCAATGAAATAGAATGGCATCCATCCCATTATTTCAATGCAGTTATATTATCTTCTGGATAGCTCTTTTTTTGTTTTTCCACGTTATTTTTTAAATATGCTATTTCCTCATGTATTTATTCTAAAGATACTTCACTTTCCTATAGATCATCATATGAAAAAGATGAAATGGAATCAATAGATGTATTTTAAACTAATGCTATTGAACAACCCATAAATTAATTAATTAATTAACTAATATAAAATTAAATGACAATTATATAACCATTATGACTGAAAATATTATAAAATAATATCAAGTTATGAATTAAAATATGTCATGATTATTACAAAAATTTAATGCTTTCCATTCTTTTATTATCATGACCTGACCATAGATATGGAGATTCCCATGCCAATCCTCCTACTCCTGAACCATTATCATAGATTTCTTTAATTTTACGAAAAGTATCTAAAGACCAAAAACAGACCTTACCTTCTCCATTCTTTGTGCTCAATCCAATAACAAGAAAGTTGAATTGCTAAATATATAAAGCACTACTAATTTCATAATCATCTCTAAGGTCTTTAATTACTTAAAATGATTATTGATTTAACAATTTTATTATTCCTTCTTTATCAATAGTTATTATATATAATTTAGTCTATAAAATGATTAGGATAGGTGATTCATGTAATTAAATAAAATTTGTTTATTACAATTATGGACATTAATGAACAATCAAGATTCCATCTCCCCCAACAAACAACTTTTCATTGTATATAGCTAATGAATAGATACCAAAATCAAATTTTAAAGAATAGATTTCTAACATTTTATCTAAATCCCAAATTTTAATACTTTAATCTTCACTTCCTGATAATAATTATTTTGGATTTAAGAAATCTAAACATGTAATAGTTCCTTAATGTCCTTTTAAATTACCAATTAATTGCCATCTAGGATGATGTTTCCAAACTCTAATGACTTTATCTTAACCACAAGAAGCTAAGGTTTCAAATTTAAATTTGATATTGACAATCTCCCTTGTATGCCCTTCTAAAGTAGCTATCATCTTTCCATTTCCCTTATCCCAAGCTCTAATTAATTTATCATAAGAACTCGTAAAGATACATAGCTATCCTACTTAAATTTATGATATTCTTTTGTCATGAGCTTTAATCGAATATTATTTTTCTGTTTTTGGAAATAAATTTGATCTACTTATTAAAGATGAACTTGTATTTTATTGTTATCTAATTTATTCTTATTGTTTGTCATTAATAGTTCGTTTAAGTTATTCACCAAATAGTAATCCAGATTAAAATTGATATGGTTTATTTGATTGATCAGTTTTCATAGATTATGGTGTCAAGGATCTGTCAGTTTAATAATTTTAACTTTGATCTAAATATTAAACTTATTTAGTTTCTATTGAATGGCTTCTTGAACTTTAAGTAGCATTTTTAGATTGTGTATTTTATCTTGAATATTCAGTTTATTTAATCTAAGGTGAAGTTGTTTAATTTGTATTATTTAATTGTGTTGTTTGACTTAATTAATTATATTATTATGGAACATATTATTAATTTTACTAAGCATTTGTGTATTCAAACTTTTATTTTTAAACCTAAATAGTTTATTAATTTATTTGGCTATTATTTGGTTAATTATAAATTGATTATTCCTTTTATTATGAGAGTCTCTTAAAAATCTATTCTATATTATTTTGTAATTATAAAATGGATTGCATAACTTATAATTAATTGTAACTTAGTATTACTTAATTTAATTGATCTTTAAATTGTTTGCCATTATGACTTTTTAATTCAAATTTCTTTCCATTATAATCAATTGATTTTTCCAATAATATAATTACATTATCTTGAGCCTATCTATTTGTTATTTATCTTTATTCAATTTATTCAATTAATGTTTGTGCTTGATATACATCTTCATTTAATTTCATTTATTAATAGGATTGCTGAAATACAAAGTTTTGAATTTATTTGAATGTCTGTTGTATATTCTTGAGTACATCCATATGTAATTTTTCATATTAAGTACTAATCTTTTTTTCTTCATGAATATCGTTAATTTTATTATTAATCTCTTATCTAACTAAAGTGAGGAACTATTGTAGAGGGACAACTTATTATTATGGTAAATTATCTTGATATATGCATTGTTAACAACATAATCCTTATTGTTTATGATTAATGAGAACATGAGACAATACTTAATTTGCATGCTTAGAACACATATATTATTAATTCATTATTTTTTTTTATTGTTTATTTTAATTTTCTGATCCAATTCATCTGGTTCATTAAATACTCTTTTCAATCCCTTCCAAATTCCAATAGATTTAACAGGAATGATTTTATTTTGACCATCCTTTACTTATTCTAATTTAGTACTCACTTACTTAATATCCTCTGGAGTTTGTGCATCTTTCAATTGTTTTTCTAAACGTTCAGTCTCTTCATCAAAGAAATTCAAGAAATCACTTCTCTTCATTCTTTCATTGGTGGTAGTATCCTTTCCAATCATATGGAGATGATAAAGAGCAAAACATGTCAATGCAATACCCATAACAATACACAAAATTACAATGAAAATATACATTGTATTTTTGTAGAATAGATACTTTAATATAATCCCCCAAGTAGCTTATAATCTCTAATTTGTCATAGGATCTCTAAATTGAATACGATTAGATTACCTGAATTATGCTTATAAAAGTTTCTCTTAAACTATGATTCCCCAAATGCAACGAAAGCCTAAATATGCTCCATAATCACATAGAATAGCATGAGTGATTATGAATTTGACAAAGTACTTATAATTCTTTTATCCAACACATTATTTAATCCATACACAATGATGATCAAATCTACTTACACATACATTGCATACTCTACAGTGTTTACTTCTTGCTGGTTTAATGATATTACATGTTTTGCATTAATTATCTTTCAAATAAACTACATTATCATAATAATCCTTATATTCATTCACATATTCTTTATTATTATCCTTAGTAATTATTCCTGGTCTAAATCGACATGCTTAAAAAAAAGAATAGAAACAATAGAGTGCCATTGTTGATCCAATAGCTGTATCTACATGTGACACTAAAGGATTATTTCCAAATAATCCAAGAAATCCAAAATATAGATATACCAAATATCCTCCAACTGCAACCAAAACATAGAAAATTTATACTAATGGATGATTTGAATAAAAGAAATAATCTACTGCTTGTGAAAATATTCTAAATATTCGATCTCCAAATAATTTTCTAACCATTATACTTTAATTTTACCTGATTATGGCAGGAATAGTGTTGAATACAAATCTATTCAACATCCCTAACAATCCTGGAGAGTTAGGATCTACACATACTAATAAGTACAATGATGCACCTACTATTAAGAATAATAAGGTAAGAATTGCTAGGTATACCATTATTAATTAATTATTATAATGGGTTGTGCAATTAAATGTTAAGGTTTGCCACCTGTAATAAAATTGAAAGTATTAGAGGTTTTCAAAATAATTGATGTCAATAATTCTGGTTCAATTGATAAAGATGAAGCTCAAAAGTTTATGATAGATTATTGTAGTAATAGAAATACTCTAGAATTATTTAATGCCTTTATTATTAATAAAAATAGTTAGATTATTGAGTAAGAATGGATAGCTTTCTGGGAAATTTTCAAAAGGAGTGTTAATTTAGATGATGAAGTGATATATAAATAGTTATAAAGTATCTTGGGGTGTTACCAGATGAAAAATATGTTTAAACCTTTAAAACAAGAACTACTAATTAGTTAACAATTTCAAGTCTAATAAATCGTTCAAGCTAATTCTAAAAGAAAATCTAATCTTTAGAAATACTAACATCATAAATGATTAAATATATGTTATATTTCTATTATTCATTTCTTTAATTTCATACCTAAATTTTACATATACTATTTAAGATTTAATTATATATGTATGTTTAAGTATTTTATCAAAGATTTTAATTTAGAGTTTATAAATTAAAACTTGATTTTAATATAAATACAAATTCATCTCCATAAGAATCTAAAATATATTAAATATTTAATTAATGAATCAAAGATTCAGTAGTGTTCCTCGTTTGAAAATTGCAATCTCATTACAAGTAGAATAAAATAGTATTGGTAATTCTCCAACTATTTTTCATACTCCAAGAAGATAAGTAACAGAATCCAACAAATAAAATTATTTACATAAATTATCATATTAAGACTAATGGAAATCAGAAAGATTGATCAAATATGTTAAACATAAAATAATTGATAAAGGAATTAACAAGAAACAAGGTTTTTAAGAAGTCTTCCTTATTAACAATTTCAAAGTATTTAAGTATTACATTCCACTGTATTAAAAAATTGAAAATGAAAATGAACTCATTTCTGATTTTATTGAATAAAGTATGCATCTCAAAACACTTTTAAATTTAAAATCTACTCCTAAAATTTGGACTCTAGAAGGCATTTAAATTAAAAATTTCCATTAGCCCAATTAAAAAGTATTTTACATAAATAACAACTTTGATTTCTGGAATATGATTGCTCATTATAATTAATTTAATGGTTCCTTCTAAATGAATCTACTAGAATCAATATATTATGACATCTCAAAATATACAAATTCTTCTCAAATCTTTGATTATTTTTTTAATAACAATAGCAAAATCAAATCTTATTATGCTCTGCAAATTAATAAATTACCTCAAATACAAAATACACAACCAAAAATTGATTTGAATGATCATGAAATTGAAACAGCCTTTGCAATGTTGGATACTGAGAAGTAGAAAACCAAAGTGTAGATCTTTGAATAATTAAATAAAGAAATGATAAGCAAATCAAGTTATTCTTAAAAATCTAATAAACTAATTAGATTAAATATTAAAACTCGAACAAGATAATCGATTGAATAATAAATCTTGTAAGAAAATATAATCAATCCTTAAGATTTGTAATAACAAATTCAAGAATAAGTAGTAGGTTAAAATTTATTTATAAACTCAACTAAAAATACTGAAATATCATAAGTCAACAGTCCATTTCAATTAAAAACAAATTTAAATGATAAATGTTTTATGAAAAATGTAAACATTGATAAAATTTAAATGGATTACAAAATTACTCGCAGACAAACTATTAATTTCCTAACTATCTTTAAATGTTTATTAAATCGTGAACCTCAACCAAGCAAATTATTGATATCTAAGGCCAACTTACTATTGGCTTATCCATATCTAATGATGGAGGGATAATCATGCGGTTATGATACATTCCTGTTTATAAAGGAGACAAAGATGTCTAGGTTTAATTTCGAAGATTTTGTAAAGATTTTCACCTAAGGCTAAGCATGAGTTAATTTATATCTCCAATCTAACATTAATATTAACATTAACTAATAATTATAAACATGATGGAAAACATTCTTTTTTTATTCCTACCAAAATTGTTTATTATTAATTAGATATGTAATAATAAATTAAAGTATCTATTCTTGAATCTTTAAGTTCAGAATATAAGTATGTAATTAAATACTTATATTTTTGATACAAAACCATAATATATAAGACTATTAAATAATTTTATTATGATAAATTTGTATTCTTATGAAAATCAAAGATTTATACTTCTTAGAATACCAATTCAGAAATCTATTATTAACTTTATAACTCTATCAACCATATGATAATCGCAAAGAAAATAATAATTAACTAAACAAGAATTTGATTGGAGAATTAACATGATATTATTAATTTTACATACGTTAGAAAGGATGATAAAAAGAATTATAATACATTTTTATTTATATTTAAGACATTTGTTTTAAATTAAATTTGATTATTAATTCTAGCTTAATTAATTAATTAATTAATTAATAAAAAAAGGGGTTGTCAACACGAGGACTTCCCAAGCGGTCCCCCACCTTAGTACTAACCTCGCCTTAAGCCGCTTAACTTCGGAGTTCGAATGGGATCCGGTGCTTTAGGCTTAGTATGGCCGACAACGATATTTACTATTCAACTCTCTATTTATAATCCTTTAAATTGTTTTATTATATTTAAATTGGTATTAATTTTATAAATAATTATAACTATTATTCTCAAAAATTAGAGTATGTTGGAATCTTCTGTTTAATAATTTAATAGACTTCAGAACCCTAATAAAATAGTCAATATACTCCATTATTTTCTAAAATGGTAAGAACTATTCTTATTTGTTCTCCGAAAACTTAATGATTTTATCTCTGCCAAATAGGAACTAGGAATAGTTTAAGATATTTATTAAGATGAGATCCAACAATGTTAGATAAAGACCTTTATTAAAAAGAAGAGATTACATCAAAATTTTTAATGCAGAACCAAATACTTTTTCACTTTTGGAACTTAATGCACTTCTTAATGGTAACACTAATTTTGGAAGAACTTAAATTATTTTTTCCTATGCAGCCTTAATTTTGTTTGAACTTATTACTTCGTTTGATAGCATGAATTAAATAGCTGTGGTGGCAATTACTAAATAAGGATGAACATCTTCTAATAATCCATTAAAACATGTAACTAATACTGGATCATATGGTAAGGTTTAGATATTTACATCTGGAATCCATTAGATTTTCATATTCCCTTGAGAATTATAATTAATCTTGCAAGGGATTCCACCTGCTTCATATACATAAGCAAATGAATTTCTAAATTTTAATGATTGAATTTACAAATCACGTTAATACTTATTAGAGAAAGGGTCAACCATTTTGATTTTGTTTGTTATTGGTGGTTTCTTTTCGTTTTTTTGATGCTTGTATGCAACCATTATCTTTTATGCCATAAGAGGATCCAGTAATTTGTAATTTTAATTGTAATCAGCAGCTACATAATTTCTATGTATTTGATTCAATCTTTATTCATTTGAATTGATTTTCTGACTTTACTTATACATCATATATATTAACAAAATTTAATATTAATACTATATTCATTATAACTTTTTTTGAAGATAGTAACACAATGCCTTTATATCATGTTTAATTAGATATTCACTATTAACCCATCTATTCTTGGGAATTACACCTAATAAAAAAATAAGTATAAACAATTACCATTAGGTCTCTTTTGCCACAATACATAATACATTTTTTCTCCCTTCTCTTTTGTTTATACAGCTTAACCAATCTTTTCCAATGAATCTCCAAATTCAAATCCACCTTCACTTTATGATTTAATTTCAGTGTTCTTCTGAGATTATTCTGATGAAGACTCTTAAATAATTTCAGAATCCTGTTATAAATTAGTTTACAAACACTTTTGATTCTATTAATTTGTATTTATTAACAAGACAATTTCATCTTGCTATTTCTTCATTTGATTAATTTCTGATTTTAATTCTTCTATCTAATTTTGTAATTTATTTATTTGTTCTTATTAGTATTAATACTAATTTTATTTTGATAGACTAGGTGCCCCAATAAAATCTTCTAATTGAGGTGGTTCATCATTTTCAATATGATAAAAATTAGATCCATATAATTTTACATTTTCCTCAAATTAATGTAAAAATTAAGCTAAATTTGGTATCTTTTCTGGTTTTTCCCAAGTGCAATCTTTATTATTGTATCCTTACCATTTAACAAGATAATATTTCTAACCATTGTATTATTTATAATCAAGTATTTCATGTATTAAATACAATCCTCTCTTTTTTCTTGACATTAATAATTTGTTATTTTTTAAATTAAATTTCAATTTTAATATATATTAAGATTAAAAACAAATAATTAATCAAGTTTTATGATTAGAGCTCTAATAATACTTGTTGTTAAAACTTTGTGAGAAAATAAATGAATTAAATATGTCATGAATTTCCAGTATAAATATTTGGTAATAAATTTCGATTGTTTTTTTGTTTTTACATTCTCATATAATCCTCAATTTCAAATGACATTTCTTCAGATTTCAATTTATATCCTTCAAAGTTCTCATCATTAAGATTTAGTGCAAATTATTGTTATTTCACTTAACATAATCTTTACAATTATGGTAAAATAAATTGTTATCTTGTCACATGATCTGAAATAGACAATCCTCTCATTTCTTTTTTTTTTTAATTCTTATTCTTAATATTTACTCTAATAATGGCATTTTGTGTTGAACTAACATTATTTTCAATTAATTAGTTTACTGATTCATTTATTGGAACTGAATTCTTTTTTCTTTTCATTGCAATAATTCCAACTGCTTTATATTGATTATTTTTTAATCCTGGAGAATATAATTGACTTGGTGATTATTATAAAAAGTGATTATGTCTATGTTTCTATATTGATATCTTTTTTTTCTCTTTTTTCTCTGGTGATGAATTTAATCCATTCTTAGGTATATTATAACTATCCATATACTCATCATACATTAATTCCTATACTATTTATTGAACTGATCTGTTGCAGAAATTATGAGGTAATTAAAAAATCATAATATATATATTACAAATTGATTTCTTTTGTTATTGATAAGCTATATGTTATTATTCATTAAGAAATCTCAAATTAATTCTTATTTGATCAGTAATATACTATAAATAACTTTATATATTAATTTTACATACAAATTCTAAAATATTGTAACTATTGAACTAATCTTTATTTATTTCCTTTAATATTTTGGATCCCTTTTTCTTTGTAAATAAACAATTAATTTTTGTGCTTAGTCACTATAATTAGAATAAGGATGCTTAAATTATTCCCTATATTAATTATTCAAATTATTTTAGGATATAAATTGAAATCTTCTTTAATATCTAATATATTCCAATCTTAAAATATTAGTATTCCTCTATTAATTCTATGATATTATAAGTAATTTCATAAGTAGAATTGATTGTTATAAATAATTGTTATAAGTATTAATTATATAAAATAAATAATGTTACAGAAATAAAAGGATATGGAAGATCAATACCAAAATGAGGAACTCAAATAACATTTAAAATAGCTTCAAAAAACATATGACAGCTAAATTTAAGATCTTAAAACATATAGAAAGACCATTGAGTAATATGATAAAGAAAAAGAATAATTGATGGAAGAGAAACAAAAATTAGAAAAAGAAAATGAGTAAAAAAAAAATGGTGATTTTGAGAGAAAGATAAAATCTATCATTGAAAGATTGCCATGCCAAATCGAAATAAAAAGTTTAAGGCAAATTTCAAATTCTACAATTAAAAAAGCAAGGAATGTAGTGCAACAATTAGTTATTGCATATAAAAATGCTTATAATGAGGATTATCATAACCGTTAAAGTGAAAATTATTAATCTTTGTTTGAGTCCTTTTATATAATTGGAGTTAAGCATAAACAACTTCATGAAACCAAAGGTAATTTGAAACCAAAATTTTTATACAAATAATATAAATATTAAGTAACTTCAGAAGAGAGAAATAGTTTAGAGCAAATTGAATCTGACATTGAACTAATTTTTGAAAAGAATTTACTACTCTAAGTTGAAAAAATGAATAATGATAAAACGATTGGAGACAAAATTCTTGGGTATTGAATTATTTGATATTTAGATTTATTCATCCAATAAATGAAAAGAAAAATTTGATGGATAATTTCTTTTTTATTAATTTGAGCGGTTCTAATAATATATTTAATAATTTTATTCCAGCTAATATGAAATTACTAACCGAAGTCAACAATTAAAAATAACCATTCATTTTTGTATTGGCTGTTGATGATTTTATGACAAGTTTTCAAGAGGATCGATTTAAGTTTTGGAAGGTTAAGAAATTTTATTGTATTTTAACATATTTTCCAGTTTTTGAGATATTCGAAAAAATTTTATTATTTTTAGAAAGTAATTTAATAATTAAAATAAATTAGACAATATTCAAACTTCAAGATAAAGGTTATATAAGTTGTTGAAAGAACAATAAAATGTATAAAAAATAGAAATACAATTTATGTAAAAAATATATTAAGACATTGATGCTTTAAATATTATCCACGTATTTCAATTATTTATTATTTAGGCATCTAAAGATAATATCTAAAATTATTTATGTGAACTATCAAAAAAGCATTTTAGTTAAAATTAACCTAGTTTTGATTTTCATTTTCCAAGTAATTTAACAATCAAGGATGATAGAATTCTATAATAACATCTTACATATTCTGTTGATAATTTAAGAATAAAAAATATGTTTAGATCTACTCATGTAGTAATGTCGATTTTTTGCGATTTATAGACCATTTTTTTTAACATCTTCATTGAAATCCTTAAAGAAGGATAAATTATATTTTGTTGTGATAATGTAAGCATTTTAGTTTAAGTTTGTTACTTCTTTCAATAAATAGTTTTTCCATTTATTTACTCTTAACCTGTGTGGTACTTGACTTACATTGACGTAGTTGAATAAATGTTAGTCTAAGAACTTCCTTTTATAGTAGGAATTAATAAAAGTTATAATTAATTGAAAAGTGACTTAATAAAATACGATTCATAACCTCTTAATTCTGAAATACTAACAATTGTAGAATTGTGTAATAACTAGACAGCTATTATTCACTAATATCCTCCTAGAGATCCTCATTAAATTAATATGATATTTCCAAATAATCAATTTTAAGATATCTTCTAAAATTATAGAACAGTCTCCTAAACACTTTAAGCTGAGAAATGTTAATAATTGTTATTCATAATTAATAGCAAAATAGAGAATGATTTTAGGTTATAAATTGTGCCAGATAAAGAGGAGAGTTTTGTTAATGATGGTTAATTAAATGTTAAATTAATAGAAGGATGTATGAATCAAAAACTTATCAATAATGAAAATAGAGCTTTTATTATGGACAATATATTTAGGTCCTCGTATTTCTAAACATATTTGAAACATAAGTTCAATTGTAGCTTTTATTGAATTATAAATATTAAGAATTAATATTATTAAAATTAATAATGAGCTCTGAAAAAGATTTCCAATATGACATTCATGATGTCTAAAATATTAAAACTGCCTTTTTGGATTTACAACAGGAAGAGAGTGCCGGATTTAAATTTGGATTTGGTACAGCTATATTATCTTACTTTTTATTTAGAAGATTTACATATTTAAGGACAGGACCAAGGTATTAAATATTTATTATACTATTTTCAGATTTGTTGGATCAATGATCCTAGGCTCATAAGTGTATGGCTTCTACACACATAGATCTAGAGCATATTATGATTATGTTGCTCAATAAGTAAATTTGCACGCATCAGAAGCAATCAATCAATGCCTTGGACATTGACTTTACAATCATTTATCATTACAAAACACAAAATAACATATAAATTCTATTCTGGATCAAAAAAAGAACATAAAATCAGAATTTGTTATTCCATCTCCAAAATAAGTGTATAGTCATTATTATAAGTGACATAACCAGACAAAATCAAATTCCTTAGTGTTATCTAATACTCATGAATATATATTTCTTTGAATAGAGTCTGCTTATAAAGACTATTTGAATTCGATATGTTCATACAGTTCTGGAAAAGCTATCTTAAATCTTTAGCTCTTTATGCATATTCTTCGTTATCCAACATAGTAAAGAGAGTTATTATTTTGCGGTGTCATAGAATTCTATTTCTTCCCCTTTCAAATCAAATCTTCAGCTAATATATTGTTCTTGAATTTTTAGGAAAAGCCAATTTTGATTTTACTTTACAATTAGAATTCCTAAATAAAAATTTGATTCTGTATTCAAATTTTACCTTATTTATTTCAACTCACTAAATGAGATCTGAAAAAAATTACCACGAAAATAATGAACTACTTTGCTTTTTTATATTACTCAAAATATATTAATAAAATCAATATATAAAAAGCAAAGGAAAAATGCCAGAAGTTTAACCATAAATAATAGGAATTATTATAAAAATTGTATTTCAAACTTTCTTTTTAAATAAAATTGGTTCAATTTTTATTTGGCTTTTGTAGTCAATAGAAATTGAATGTTCAGATGTTTTTTCATCGTTAATAATGAAAATTAAGTAATTGTATTATGAATAATCATTTTCCCTCTCAGGTGCTTAGTATTTTTTCACATTCAACTCTCTATAAACCTTAAGATATGTACTTTTCTTGTTTTTGGCCCATACATAATTTGGATTTATTTTAATTGCTTTATTGTAATAAAGAATAGCCTCCTAATAACATGACAATTCTTATAAACAGGCTCCTATAATAATAACAAATGATCAACCTTTGCTGGCTAAGGTTAAAGCAAAATTTGGATTAATTTCTAATACTTGTTCTAAAATTTAAAGAGCTTCAACTTAATTTCCCAGCAATCTTAATGATTCAGCTAAATTAAAGTAATAATAATTACCTTTTGTTTATAATGAATTAATATGCTCTGAATTTATTGACAAAGCTTTATCAGCACATTTAATAGCTTCTTTGTAATTATTAAGCATTTTTAAACTGTCAGCTAATCCATTTATTAGTGATTTGTATACCTTTTGTATATAATGAGCTGACATGCATTGAATCTATTGACAAAGCTTTATCAGCCCAGAAAATTGCTTCTTCATAATTATCAAGCATTCTTAAGCTTTCAGCTAATTAATTTATCTATAATGCTTATACCTATTATGTGTAATGACTCTAAATGTAATTAATCAATTGATAATACTTTATCAGCCCATTTAATTGCTTCTTTATAATCATTAAGCATACATAAACTTGAAGCTGATACATTTGTATATTATTTTATACCTTTTGTATATAATGAATTGGCATGTGCTGAATCTATTGATAAAGCTTTATCAGCCCATATTATTGCTTCATGGTAATCATTAAGCATTCTTAAACTTTCAGCTAATAAATTACATCTGTGATTTTTATACCTTTTGTATATAATGATAATAAATGACTAGGATTAATCAGTAATGCACTATCTAATAATTTGATTGCTTCTTCAAATTTTTCTTCATAATATAATGTGTATCCTAAATTAATACTTAAATACCATTTTAATATAATTATTCTGCTTATTCTAATTCTTATTGAGTTAATTAATAATAAGTTAATTACTCTAGTTTTAATTCTATAATTTATTTATTTAATTAAATGACCATGTTATCTGAATAGTTTTCTATATCTGTTAGCAAAATATTAGTAATTTCATTATATTTGAACATTTCGCCTATAGCTTAATTCAATTATTTTGCATCCAATTTGAAAATTTTCTCTTCTGATAATTGATATTTCTTTCTCAATCCTTAATTTAATGAAATGAATAATTCATTAATATTTTAAATTGTCAAACATAATCTTTATATTAAATCTTCGCACTCCTCTTCTATTTTTTTACAAAATTCAATTAATTTATTTAATTCATATTGATCCTTTGGATGACCACAATGACTTCCATCTCGAAAACATTGAAAACAATAAACTCTATTTTCTTTACAGGATTAATTAAAGCAAACATATTAAAGGGATCTATCATGTTATTCAATAGAACACTTTATCTATTTTTCTTTTGTGTAATTCATATTTATTATAAATTATAATTAATTGAGTTAAATTTTATTTATTGATTATAATGTATTTCATATCACTAGATTAATATATTCAAAGATATTAATTTAATATTATTTAAGAACAATTACAACTTTTAATTCAGAAATATAGCTTAAAACTATATGAAATGGCTATCTATAAATTATATATAAATTATTTAGGATAATAATAATATAATATTATCATATAACTATATAATTTCAAATATTAAATGAAAAATTATATCTTAAGAGCTAATTTCATCAAAATACATGATGAAATTTGAATTATTCTAAATATAATAAAAAAGATACTTTATTTTAATTTTTAGTCAAGCTTACAAAATAATATATCTGAAAATATTTTTCTTTTATCTTATTTCTAGTTCTTTCAAAATGTAATCCTTAATCTCTTTTGAACATTCTTCTTAATTACAAATTCAAATTTTATATATTGTAGCAGTATCTATAGATGATATTTTCGATTATATAATTGATCTATATATAGTAAATACGAAACTTTAGTAATAACTGTTTGATTGTAAAAAGGATTAGTGGATGTAATTCTAATTGGGTAAGAAAAGTAAGTTTATCTGTATCCATGTTCAAATACTTATTTAGTGAATATAACAAAGTGATCAGTATCAAGGGTTATTATTTGCAGAATACTGAATGTTCACATACTATTATGCTATCTTAAGACCTTCTAAAGTATTGTTGTATGATATTAGTATATTCATCCAATATATCTAAATTTAAATCACTTAATTTAGATTTTTCGAAACCTCCATCTAAATAGATTTTTGTTCTCATAATAAAATTTTAAAGTTCCTATGAAAGCAATAAACTCTTAAATACTAGTTTTGCCATCTGTACTGGTATCTTTTGCAATTTCATAAAATTAAATGCCAATTTTATGTAATATTCAATTTATGATTTATAATTTTGACCAATTTAAATCTACTGGAAGTGATCAAAATTCTTATTTATAAGCTACTTAGATTCTATTGAATATTATATCATTATTTGTAAATCCTCTCTGCATATTAAATGTGTTCTGTTATGATATATCCATCATACTAAAAGTTTCTATTAATTAATATATTATTGTAAATCAACTATTTCTTAATTAATTTATAATAATTAAATTAGAAAATAGTGATGTTTAATATTAGTTGTCCTTAGTAAAATCATGAATCATAAGTTGATTTCTTTTGTATCAGTCCCTTTTGCAAAGATTCTAGACTATTTTGCTTTGAATAATGTTTTCAAGCCAATTAATTACATTAACATGATAGAAGGCACATAAGCAAAATTGAGTTATTACCAAATTATTTAATAGATATCTCTAATTAATGTAATTCATTAGAGTAAGAGTTGAAATAGGTAATTTAAGTCATCACAGAACTTTTCGATTAACTTCAAACTCAAGTGTTGAAAAGATTTTAATGGTGTCCAAAAAAATTAATAGATTTAGGAGCAAAGCAAATTTAGATTGCTTTATGTAACATGATTAACTTTAGTGAATTTTAAAGTAGGCTACTTTAATAAATAAGCACTTCTTCTGATTAATTAATCCAAACTCTAAGATCATATATTTAAGAATTAGATGTAGATGATGTATAACAATGTAATTAGCTAGTAGATGAAAGTATAGAAATATGAACTTTTCCGTTCTGTTCATTTAAAGGAGAACAAATCCCAATGTAAAATAATTGCATTTAATCATGATTCATCTTTAATTGCAATGGATTTATAAAATACAATTAAAATGTATGGATTTAATTAAGGATCATTACAGTTGTTATAAGTAATTGATCTTTTAGAAATAAATTAAATTAATTATTTACAGTTTTTGAAATCTTCTAATGAATTTGTTCTAGGAAGTGAGTTTGGAGACATTATGATTTGGAAAAAAAAATAAAACTCATAATAATTTGGTTATTAATTTATCAGAAAAAGAAACATATGGGAATTTATTTCTTAATCTCCACAATATAATCTTATAATTAATGATTAAGATGATTTAATTGTTTAATCTAAAGATAATACTTTTAGATTTTTTGAAAATAATTTAGAGTGGAACTGCACTTATACTCTACAAATTAAATCGAAAATAATGAGTTATAGCTTAAATTAATCATCAAATATGCTGATCTCATCTTGTTAAGATAATTTAGTAATTTTTGAAAAATAACAAAAATAAGTTTGGGGACACATAAAGCAAAATAAAAAACTTATTGACTTGTTAATATAAACTAAGTTAGTATTGTTTAAATATATTGTAAAATTAAACAAAATAGATTTCATTGATTATATAAACAATTCATTTAGATTAATGGGGATATCGAATAAGTTTCGTTGAGGATAATCTTTTTGCTTTTCAACCAAGATGCAAAGATTATCTATAGATTTATGGTTTGAATCCTTAAAGTAAATAGTTTGATCTTATTAAAAATGTTAAAGTAAAATCTGCAAGCAATGTTTGTCATAATTATTTTCCAATATAATTCATTAAAATTAAAAATATTATCGTGAATAAGAATGGTAGATATCTTAATATAATCAAAATATTACCACAAGGAGATTGTGAAACATTGTAATTTATAAAATTTGGCGATTAATTGATCTATGGAACTATTTCTCATGATGGGGAGTATCTTGTTACATGGGATAATAATTCAACCCAATTACAAATTAGAAAATTTTATGAATGATATTATTACATTTAGTATATACTAAGATGACATTTATGATTTTCAATAATAAAAAATCAAAATTAAATGGATTATATTTGTTTTTTTTCTACTAACGGCTTCATAGATAAAATATATTGATTGGAATACTAAATAATAATCAAATTGTAATCAAAAACATATAAATTATTATGTGATTAATTGTCTAATTTCTAAATTTATATTAAATGAAATTCTTTTAATTAAGTCTGATATTTTAGTAAATATTTAGAATAATAAAATAATGATTAATTATTATCTTACTACCTCAAAGAATTAAACATTTTATTTTTTGTAAGGTTGAATATTACAACTCTTTAGAGTAATCAGTTGGAATTTGAGTAAATTGAAAATATATAACATTTAGAAAAAGAAATATAATTTAAATCCCCTTAATTATACTTATTAAATAATTATTAGATATTATTAGTCTTAAATTAATCCTCTTACTTTCATTTTTAAAATTTGGATAAATGGATCCAATATTTTTTAATGCTTTGGAAAAAATTATTATTATATTTAATTATCACTTATGAATTTTATCTTGAAAAAGTTGTTAAACTTAGATTTATTTTATTTGTAAAAATTTTATTCTATTTTATTAAGAAATATAATCATCAAACCATTTATCAATAAATAGAAGATTTAATATTTGGAAGTCTTTATGCATTTAAATTGTATCATAAAATTTAATCTATATTAAATAACTACTCCAATTATTCTAACATCATTAGAATTAATAAGAATGACAACATATACATTAATAGAATTAAAAATTGATTAAATCAACTTTTGTATAAATACTTCATACTACATTTTATATTAAAAATATCCAATAATTGATTCACCCCTATAAATTTTTGAAAAGCTGATATCTATTACAGTGCAAGTAAAGAAGAAAGAGACAAAATTAGAAATAATTTTACAAATATTGTTATAAATTTGCATTATTTCAATTTTAACTACAAAATGTTAAATATAGAAGGTGGAATACATATCAAATTTTACCGTTTTATTAAATAGTAATTTTTTTAGTTTTATCCATGTATTAATCATTTTATTTATTAGAGATTGAACTTTTATGATAATTTTAAAAGAAATCTCAAGTAAAATTTTCATTTAGTGCATTTAATGTATTCAATTTAGAATATTTTTTTAATTACTTACAGCTCAGAGAATTAATTTTGATGATGAATTAACCCTTTCTTAATAGAATAAAGATCATATTTCTAGAATTCAAGATTCAAAATAAGATAATGATATTTTAAGAGATAAAATTGAATAATCAAACTTAATAATTACTAATAAATAAAAATACTTGATTGAAGACATAGAATAAACTTAAAAATAATTGTATATTTATATTTAATATATTAAGGAGTTATTATAGTCTATAAATCACCCTAATTCATTAATGATAACTAGACATTTTTTTTTTTCAAATATATTCTTATCATTCCAAATCGCAACGTATTATTAACACCAAAAGAGGAAAATCTATCAGAACAAGGGTAAGAATATTAAATATCCTTTTATCAGAATTGAAATCTATAGCCTCTATTTCAATGTCATCATAGACTATTCTGATAATTAATTTATATTTTTTTATATTAGAGTAAAATTAAGTTATGGATTTTGATTTAACAAGGTTTGAATTTATATCTTAAGAGCCTTATATAAAGCATAATAATCGTACATTTTTTAAGTTGAGAGAGAAAAAAAATTCATCAAAGGTAAAAATTTTGATTTAAATTATTAGATATTTACATTCTTAATAATAGATGGGGTTAGCGAAGATAATCTAATGAAAATCCATATCCATTGTTAAGGAAGGACTGAAGGAATAGTGAAAATAAAAGGACATAAAAACTTGGACTTTTAAGATTAATTTGGGATAAAAGTTTGCCGATAAGGATATCTGTTAGAAGAAATCTCATATAGTCTTTGCTAAGTAGCATAAATGGAAAAAATAAATGAAACTCTCATCTAGTAACTATTACTTGATGTTGTAACAATTTTAGCTGATTTGTAAGAGGAAGAGATTGCATTACCATACATAATACCTGATCAAATAATGAGAATGAAGGATGGGAAATTTAAATTATTTGATGTTAACCATGCAATTAGTGTGATAGGAATGGATAGTAGTGTTTAGAGAGAAATTAAAAGCGATATAAATTATATGGATCCTGATACATTTGCAGCATCTATATCTGGTTAAATTTCTACCCTTCAAAATTATTTTAAGTCAGTTATTTATTCTTTCGGATTGATCATCTTAGAATTTAATTGTTAATAGTAAAAAATTATATAATCAACATAGATTTTCAAATCATAGAAAAACAGAAGAATAAATTGCATTCATGTTAGAAGAATTAAATAAGGTGAATTCAAATCTTTCAGACTTAATTACTTAGATGGTCTCATCATAAAAAAATATGAGACCAAATTGCAAAGATGTGTATAATTAATTGTTAGAAATCAAAAAGACGATTGAAAATAAAGTGGATATTTATATGGGATAAGACTTTATTTAGTAGTAAGATAATACCTTAAATTGGACTAAGCAATTTACAATTTCATAACCAATTAATGAAAACCTCTTTTCATAAGAATAACATGTAGAAACAAATAAACAAATTTAAGCATAATAAGTTTAAAAGTTTTAAGATAGTTTAGCTTATAGTGATAATTGCCAAACAATGTAATTTGTTTAAAGTGGTATTAAATTACCTGAAGATTTAAGAAATTAAATAAAACAATGGTAAGAACGATAATAATAAGTATAATCGTAATAAGACTTTACTTTAAAATAAGATGAACCAAGCAATCATTTAGAAAGTTCAGATGAAATAGAATAAAATTTTTATAATTAAATGACATTTGCTTAATTGCTGGAAATACTCAATAGATTTCCATTGATTAAATAAATAAATGAGAATGATTTGATAATAAATGAGTAATAATTAGTTTATAAATAGCTAATACAATATAGATGAACAATAAAATATTTTTAGATGTACTTTGTAAAATTAAGATAAAGTGGTTAAGATATATCAAAATAAACCAGCTTCTCATATATTTTAATTACTCAATAATATAAATCACATTTAAAAATTAAAGATATATGGTTTATGTATCTATGAAGGATATTGTTTGTAAGAATCTGAAAATGGATCTTGTTTAGGTAACCTTTATCTAATTACATAATAAATGAATTGTGATTTAGAAAGAGCTTTGGCTATACAATAAATACAATAAAAAAAATAGAAAGAATAAATAATTTTGAACATAGCTTAATTTCTTAAAGCCTATAATTAACATTTTACTCATGGAAATCTGAAACCTTCAAATATTTTATTAGGTATAGTATTTAATAAGAAGTAGATAATTAATTAAATATTTATGTAACAGATTATGGTTTAAGTGAAGTAAAAGGAGAATTAGATGAATAACTCTATAGTAGTAAACCATCATGTACTTATTCACCTCCAGAAAAAACATTAAGGAATATATTATCCAGTACATCAGATGTTTGGAGTTTTGGAATAATAATAAGTGATATTCTTACAGGTTAAAAAATGAATAATACCATCATTTAAAAATTAGGAATGAAAGATCATTCTATACAAGGACATTTGTAAATAGATAAATTAGATTTTTTTCCATCAATAGATTAAAATAATAAAATGAAAAATCTACTTAGATAAATGACATTATACAAAAATTAAAATAGAATTACAAGTGATTAAGTTTATAATGAACTTAAAATCATTTTTTAATGGACAGAATAATCAAATTTTAAGAGCAATAATAATAATAATTTTTATGCTGGAAATAAAATCTCTTAATAAAATATATAGAAAAATAACTATGTATAGGCTTAACCATAATTATATTCTGTTAATTAAAACTAATAAAGCCCATCATTTACTAGCATCAAATAGACTATTTAAACTAATTAAAATAAAATACACAGAAACACTGGATTATCCCATAAGATTCCACCACCTTCTGCTAGGTAATAAAGATTTGAAAAATCAGGTGGTGAGTTTTACATATAAGGAAAGACAGTAAATTTATAACCATAAGATGGGGTAAAACAAAAAAAGCCATAATGATATAATTACTTCAAAAGATTAATTTTTAGAATACAGTAGACAGTAATAACCTTCCTTAATCTCAAATCTTGAATGTTAAAACCATTCCTTAAATTAATAATCTTAATACCCAAATCTCATTCTAAATTATTATCTTTTTTAATTCTAAATCAAAATCCTACCTAAATCTTGAAATTCTTCCATCATATTATATTTTTGGATTTTCTAATAACATTCTTTCATTAACAATCATATCTTAATATATTATTCAATTTCCATACTAATCAATTATAAATTAATTAGTTGTAATGGTTACAAAAATAATCATTTTTTGAAATGTTTCACTCCCTCTTTCCCTCCTATCTAATTTACTAATTTTCAACGTATTGTTACTTATATTATTTATCAATATGTTGTGTGATCTAGATCAATTACAGCAATATAAGATTAGGTATCGATTAATTTTTAATTTAAATTTCGTAATCTAAGCATTTGATAAGATTTAATAATATGTTAAATAAAATATTTGTAAGAGCATATTTTCAGTCAGCTAAAGCTGTGCGATTCACCTTTGATGAGATATAAAACTGTAGTAGCAATTTAAATGCAAAAATTGAAGAGGCATATGGATCACATGGATTAGGACTGGCAATTGTTAGTGGAATCCCTAACTATTCAAAAATGAGACTAGAACTATTACCTTTAGCATAGAAATTGGCAGTTTAACCTAAGGAATATTTAAAATCTCTTGAAAGGCCAGACGCATTTTATTCTAAAGGTTGGAGTTGTGGTGTTGAATAAGTAAAAGAAAAAAATGATAAATTTAGTTTAAAGGCAAATTTGATAAATCGAAAGGGTCATTTTATAATAATCCAAATTATGATTCATGTCAAGAGTTAGGATAGGAACATTAACATTTAATTACAAAGGGCAGTCTAATAAGATTAGATAATGTATGGGCAAACAGAATCCCAGAAATAGAAGGAGCATTTAAGAACTTGGGTAGATTGATGGTAGATACAGGAGCTTTATTATCTTATCATATTGATAAATACATCTATTCAAAGTGTAATACTTATGAAATGGGAAAATTATATAGATTTATTAGAAGTGGTGATTCTCATGTTGGAAGATTATTACATTATTTTGATGGTCCAAACACAGATGAATGGTGTGGATGGCATAACGATCATAGTGCTCTGACAGCTTTAACTTGTCCTATCTATATGCACAATGATAAAATTGTAGATTATACAGATAAAGAAGGGGGTTTGTTGGCTAAAAATAGATATGCAGAAATAATGAAAGTAGGAATGGATCCAGATTGTTTGGCATTTTAGATTGGAGAAACAGCATAGATAGTATCTGGAGGAATAGTTGAAGCTACACCTCATTGTGTAATAATAAGTATTAATTAAATAGGTTATAAAAAGTGATGAGACTGTAAGGAGATAATTGAACAGAAATACCTTTGCTGTTTTTATGGGTCCATTATTTAATGAAGTTTTAAATGTTCCAAAGGGCATAGATAAAAATAATGCTTTAAATAAGCCAGCTTATAACATCCCAGCTCTTTTAGGAAGATGGGATGAAAATATGACATTTTTAGAGTATAGCGCAAATAGTTTTAAAGCTTATTCTTGAAATTTATATAATCAGAAAGAAATGATTAGCATTAATATAATATATAAAATAATTAATTCTGTATTAAGATTGCTTTCCATTACTAATTATATTTATAAACTTACCTGGCTATTAATTAAAAAAAAACCATAACTTTCTATATGAATTATTACCATATACATTATGAAAGATTTAAGTAAAGTCATAATAAAATTGTAATTTCAGAATTTCCATTATTTTTCAATATCAATTTAAATTTAGAGATAAAACTTCAAAATTAAAAATTATAAAATAAATCTATCTCTAATACTTAACAATTAAGTAAAAAGAAATCTTATGCTAAAAATATAATGAATGATATTTTATATAAAAAATTAATGATGATTATTTCAAAAAGGATTAATGGAAAAATGTCAATAGCCTTTTGCTACCAAAGAATTATAATATAAAAAGTAAAACACATATTATCAGCATTTAAAATTCACTATAGATAAATTAGTTGAGTATATTTATTAATTACTCTCAATTTCTTTTATTCAATCTCAAAAATATCAGAGAACAGCAATTTGGAAAAAGATGGAATGAATTAATTGATTTAGAAGAAGATTTATTTATGATTATAAATAATTTACAATTATTAATAGAAATATTAATTGTTATATTTCAAGAATTAGTTCTACAAAACAAAAAATACTTCAAAGACTTTTGAGTAAAATGACTTGAATTAAAACTTAAAATTAAACCTTTGAAATATTATAATAGAAACAAAAACAATTTAAATTGGCAAAGAAGAATTAGTTTAAGATAATTATAATAATTAAAAAAAATAGTTTTAAGAGGAGTCTAAAAGGAAAAAACACATTTCTAAGTAGCCAGAAATATAAATATTGATTTACCAATCTTTTCTTTCTGATTAGTAGTTTAATACTAAGTAAAAATGCTTAAGAGGTTGTTTAATGGATTCTTATTCCAAAAAAGGTAATTAAAATTAAAAATATACTCACTCTTGATTATGGTGTGATAAAGTAATTACCTTCTAAGCCATTATTTCATACAAATAATTATTTTATTCAATTTTAATATTCAATTTCTGTATATATATTATTCCATATTTTACATCCTTATGTGAGATATTATTTATAGTTAGAATGAATCAAAATTTAAGTGATGATATTAATCAAATTTTCTAAATATTTTTTATTTTCATATCCAAATGTCAAAAAAATCTACTCAAGTTTTGATTAAAGGCGTCATTATAAATGAAGCAAGAGGGAAATATAAAAAATGTCAAATATGTCAGAAAGAATTTGGAATTTTTCATAAAGAACACCAATGCAAAAGGTTAGAAAAATAATCTCTAACTTTAGGTGTCGAAGAGCTGTTTGTTAGAATTGTGCAAATTTTCATGGACCTGTATTAGGTGATGCTGGATTTTCCAAATAAACTCACAGAATTTGTAATACATGTAAGGAGGAAAGTGAGTCAATCAAAAAGTTTATTGAACAATACAAAATAGGTTTAGGAAAAGATACTTATTCAATTGAATGGCTAAAGTCATCCGGTCTAACTGTGGACATTGCTAAAAAGGTAGTACAAATTTTATATAATAGGAATACGAATTTGCTTAAAAAGAGAATGACCGAGCAAAAGATAAGGGAGAATTTTTGAAAATGAAATAAGAATTACAATTGGCAATGATTGACTTCTGGCTTAATCTAAATTATTCTTTGAAGGAATTTTTGTTTTATTTATTGAAGGATCTCGAATTAGATTAATTACAATAACAAATATGTCGAGTTTTAGGAGCCATTCTGTTGTAATATCCAGAAATAGGATATGGCTCAGACTAAGTTATACTAACAATATTTTTATTGTGTTTCTGTTCTGAAGCATCAGCATTCACAATCTTAACAATCTTGTACTCTGAAGTTATCCCTTCTTATTTGTACCCAATAAATTTAAGAAAAACACCCTATGATTATCAACATGAAATAGATTAAGTCCTTTAAGTACTAGAATAAGGATTTAAAATTAAATAATCAGAAATATAAAACATTAAACCATTTATTCGATCTAGAATATCAAGATATGTTCTTTCTTTGGGAATCAACTTTTATTAGTTTTAAACATCTTTCTATATGATTGATCAAATGCTAGTTGGTCCAAAAACAGGATATGACAATTTTATTAAATGTTTAGCTGTTACTTATTATCAACAATTTGAGGATATCAAAGTCTTTATAACTACTCAAGAAGAGGCTGAGGCATAGATTTTGAGACATGTTAAATCAACTTAATGTGAGAAAGATTTTGTACTTACTAAAGTGATAATATTTTTACCACACAAAAGAGTGACTTAAAGTGTTGTTATATAGAGATCAAATGAAAAAAAACTATCAAGTTAGATATAACCTGAGCATAATAGGGATGTTAAAGTTGAAATTTCAATTAAAACTGATCATAGTAAGACTGAGTTTGCTGCTGTCTAAGATAAAGGAATTTAGGAAATAAGAAGAAAATCAGTAGAAGTAAAAGCAACTCCAGAAGCTGATGAGGAAAAGGCAAATCTTAAATAATACATTGAAAAAATAGAAGAAACATTAATGGCAAAGCATAAATTAGTAACAGAATTATAAAATAGAGTTAAAGAGTTATAAAATTAACCTCCATAAATTAATAATAACTAAGATGTGGATAAATAATTGTTATAAGCTAATGATTAATTAAGAAAGAGAATTTAAGAATATGACACATAAATTTCATAATTAGAAGAGCAAAATAAATATTCCAATAAACTTTAAGAGGATGCTCAAGAGATGGTAACTTCCATACAGAAATCAAATAAAGAATTAGAATAATAACTTGAAACTTCTTTAAGAACTAATAAAGATCTTTATCTTTAGATTAAAGATTTAAAGAATTAAAGTTCTTAACTTTAACCTCCTTCTCCATTGACTCCTTCTAGAGAAAAAAACTATTAAATTAATATTGCTTTGGTTTAAAAGAAAAATGAAGAATAATTATAATAATAAGTAGATTAAGAGAAATAAAAAGTAGTGTAATTGGAATTATAGATGAATTAATTAAACAAAGAATTATTAGGTTTATAATAATTAAATTAAGATAAACTTAAGATTATTGGAAACTTGGAAGTTAGATTAATTGAATTGGATTCAACAAGAAGAGAAAATGAAAAACTTACTCTTGAAATTGCATCTCTATATAAAAAGATTGAACATCATGAATTAGTGATAATTTAATAACAAGAAGAAATTGATGATTTGAAAGCTAAATATGATCATTTATCTAAATAACATGAAATCTAAAGTGAAGAATTGGATCAAGTCAGAATTGAAAAAAGATAAAATTTAGAGGATTATGATAGAAAAGAGAATGAATTACTGTTAATCATTGAAGATTTAAAAAATAGATTGTTAGAAATGACTAAATAATATTAAACTACTTCAGATCAATTAAATCAATCCTTAGATCACAATAACTAAATGTAAAATTTGGTCTAAGAAAAAGATGGAACCATCAAACTTCTTGAAGCAGGTATAGCGAAAGGACTTAAGAAAATTGCAGAAATTGAAGCTAATCATCATAAATAAAAGGAAGATGATAAAAAGACAATTGAAGAACTGAATCAAATTATTGAGGAAAATAAAAAAAAAATTAAAGTTCTTGAAGATAATATAGCTGAAAAAGATGCTAAACTAGAGGAGCATAAGAAGGAATTTAAGGCACTGAAGATTATATTTGTAAGTTTAGAAGAGAAATGGACAAAATTAGACAATGATCATAAAGATTTAAGTGGTAAACATGAAAGATTAATTGCTGAATGTTAGGAATGGAAAAATAAATATAATGAACTTAATGGGGAACATAATGGATTAAAGGAAAAATATAGATTAATAATTATAGAATATGAAAAGGTAAAAGGAAATACTAATGATAAAATGAATGAATTATAATCTCAAAATGATGATCTTCTTAGAAAACTTAAAGCATTGGAAGATAAGCATTAATTACTTTAAAATTAACATCAGTAGTTATTGGATAGATTAGAGAAAGAAACCTAAAATCATATCAAGAAGGTAGGAGAACTAGATTTAATTATAATAGGATTAGAAAAGAAGGCTCATGAATACAAAACATAAAGTGAAAATTATAAATTAGAAATTGATAACCTATAAGCTTTAATTAAAGAATTATAAGATAAAATTGCCTAAGCAGAAAATAATTAATAACAAAGACATCAATAATTGCTTATTTAAATAACTTAGCATTTAGAGAAAGTTACAAAATTAGAAAATAGAAATAGTAAATTAGAATTGGATGTTTTAGAACTTGAAAAAAGAATTTAAGAACTCATTTTGTATAATCAGGATTACAAAAACGAAATTATCAAACAAGATGAAAGGATTACTATTTTACTGAAGGAATAAAATAATAAATCAGAAATTGAAAAACTTATCTTAATAATTGAGAAGTAGAAACTAGATTTGATAGATTATGAGAAAATTATCAGAGAGTTAAGATAGAGGATTTAAGAACTTGAACTTATTATTGTGGAAAAGGATAAGAAAATTATTGAGCAGGAAAAGTCAATTAAAAAGCTATAAACATTGCTTGTTTAATTTAAGACATTATCAGAAGAAATGGCTTCAATAAATTGAAATTATTTAAAATATTAAATAAAATTATTATTCATAATTTATAATGAAGAAAAATCAATCTCTTTTTAAAAGGGTCATAATTTAGAGTGAAAGAGGAAAATACAAAGCTTGTTAAATTTGTTAGAAAAAATTTGGAACAGAACATTAATGCAAAAGGTAATGAAAATATTTATTTTTAGATGCAAAAGAGCTGTTTGTGATAAGTGTTCTAATTATAAAGGAAGAGTATTTACAGAATAAGGATAAGAAGAAAAAACTTTACATAGATAATGCAAAGTTTGTAAGGAAGAAAGTGATTCAATCAAAAAGTTTGTGGATACTAATCATATCTAATTTCTCTAGGATACTAAGGCACTTGAATGGCTAAATTAGTTTGGAGTTACAAAAGAATAGGCTAAATCTGTATTTAAATCCTTATATTCTAATTTAGGAATACTTGTAAGCACAAAGCAAGATTTCGCAGAGTGAATAATCAGAAATCAGAAAACTCAAAAATAATTTAAATATTGCATTTGCTGAGATGCCTGGAATTTTCAATTATTCATTAAGAGAGTTCATATACTATGTTCTCAAGGATAATGAATATGAAACCTTGAAATAAGTCACAGGAAGAGTTTTAGAAACATTTCTTTCAAACTATAATGAAGTCGGGTTTTCACCAGATTTAATTATGTTGGCAGTATTCTTTCTTTGTTTTGGATCTGAATCAGCTACATTTTCATTGCTCAACATTTTTTTTGCAGAAATGGTATAAGCAAATCTATACCCAGCCAATATTATGACATATGATAATGGAGAAGATATTGATAGAGTATTATTAGTTCTAAATTCTTCATTTAAAATGTAATAGCAAGACAAACCATTGATAACGAACTTTTTAAAGTCAAGATTAATAAAGTATTAATAATGTTTTACTATAAATATGTTACAATTTGAATCTACTTATTATATAATTGACTCTCTATATTCATTACATTAATAAGCCTAAGAAGAATTTATAAAATTTATTGCATCTGCATTATCTTAAAATATATCTGATGTAAAAGCTAATCAATTAAATATTGAAGAAATTGAAGTCATTTTGTTAAGATAAGTGAAATATTCCATGATTTAAGATGGATACTTTAAAACTAAAAGTGTTTAATTTTCACCATATGTCAAAACAATGTCAAGGACTTAGATCACCAGTAGATTTTCTTCTGTAATCTAAGATCAAACATCTAGTAATATGGATTTTGATAGGGTTAGCATTTTAAACAAAATTGTTGAAAATTAAAAAGAAGAAATTGCAAAATTAAACTAATAATTAAATGGAACAGGATTAGTTAGAAAAAAAACTGTAATACTAAAAGGAAAGGATTAATCTAATTAATAAAATGATCTAAAATAAGTTGAAAATGAAGACTTAGTATTTTCTAATTTAAGGAGTAAGACTTTACATTTACTTGAATAAGAGGAAGTGGATGAAGATGTTGCTGTATTAACAGACTATATTAATAAATTGGAAGAGGTTTTATTATTAAAGCATAGAGTAGTTAAGGATTAAAATATCAAAATTTTAGAAATGCAAGAAAAAAATGGAAAACTTTTTGAAGAAATATAAAGACTTAAAAAGGAAGTTTAATTGTCTGAAAGTAAATTTATAGATTAAACAAAAATAACTCATTAGATTGAAAAAGAGGTGAATGAAAAATCAAGAATAATTGATGAATATAAGAAAAAAAATAAAGAATTATAAGACAATTTAATTTCTTCCTAAACTGAAAATAATAAATACAAAATATAATTACTTGAAAACAAAGCTTTAGAAGGAGGTTAAACAAGTGGTGATGGATTAAAATCAAATTCATATTTAAAGGAGATGTAAAAATTATAAGATGAAAATGCAAAGTTATTGAAAAAGATTTCAGAATTGGAAAATCAAGTTTTAGAATCAAATTCAAAATCAAGTGATTAAAATGAAACTAGAAAACTTCAAATTTAAATAACTTAACTTGAATAATCAAAATTCTTAATTAATGCTTAATTGAGTTAAAGGGAATCCACAATCACATCACTTTAGAGATAAATTTAAGGACTTTTAGAAGAAAGTAGTATGAAATCTGAAGATGATTAATTTATTTAGGAGAAAAAAAAGAATGCTGAATTATAACTATAAATAAGTAATTATTAAAATTCAGAAAAAGTATGGAAATCAAAATTGAATGATATTGAACTTAAGCTCAAAGAGTAAGTTTTAATAAATTAGGAATTGAAAACAAAAGTAAATTCTTAAAATCCAACAATTACAATTACAAAAGATGAAAATGAGAGAAGCTATGAAAGAATTAGAGAACAATTATAATTTGAGTTGGAAGCTAAAACAACTTTAACTAAATAATTATTTTAATAAATTGAAGAATTGTCTATTAAATTAAATTAAGAAAGGACAAAATCATAAAATTTATAAATTGATTTTGAATAACTTATAGAATAAACAAATTTCAGATAAAATAGATCTCAAACAATTTAATAATAAAACTAATAAAAAGATTAAAGAATTCAAGATTTTAGTGGATAAATTGAATAATTATAATTAGAATTATCTAAATCAAAATCACAATTAACTTAACTTTCAACTATGCATTAAAATCTCTAAGATAATTTTAGAGCAGCCGAAATGAAAATAGTAGAACTAGAACACTAAAAAAAAATGTATGATAGAACTATATAAGAAAAGGTGGAGTTAATAACATCTTAAGAGACTAAATTAAAAGAAATAAACACTTAAAAGAATTAATTAGATGATTAATTGACTGAAAGTTTAAAAAAGTAAAGTGAATATCGAAGTTAATTAGACAGTTTGTAATTTTAGGTTGGAAACAAAGGAAGAGAATATGAAAGTCTTAAATAAAAAATTGAAGAATAAGAATTAATTATTTTAGGGTAAAAAGAAAAGATTCATAAAGTTAAGGAATCAAACGAAGCAGAATAAAATGAAAAGTCAATTCTTGGAACTGAATAAGAAAGTTTGAAAAAATAATTATAAATGAAAGAAGAATAAATCCGTTCAAGACAAGAATAAATAAACAGTCTTAATGAATAACTTAGAAATTTAAATGAAAAGGTTTCTACCCTAGAATAGTAAAGAACACTTTCAATAAAATAATTGAAACATCTTGAAGATTAATTAAATTCTAGAGAAAGAGAATATATGACAGAGATTTCAAAGGTCATTTCTGAAAGGGATTTATAGAAACAAAGAGTTATAGAAGGAGAGAATTAGATATTAAAGTTGTAATAAAATGATAAAAAATAAAAAAATGAAATTTCTAACCTAAATGAAGAATTACAATAATAATTATTAACATTAGAGCAAATAAATAAGTAAATTAAAGATTATGAAATATAACAAAATTAATCAAGGGAATCCAATTTGGAGAATAATAAAACACAACAGTTAAGATGGGATAGATTAGAATAATAAAACTAAAATATGAATATTAAAATTGAATCATAAAATTAAGAAATTAAATCTTACACTGCTAAAATAGAAGAATAATTAACTACTATAACTGAATTGAAATATAAAGTACAGGAAGAGGAAAGTTTAAGAAGAGCTAAAGAAAAATAAGCTAATGATAAAGTCTAATAAATAAGTTAACTAGAAAATTAACTTATAAAGATATAAGAAAAGTACAATTCAAGCAATCGATAATCATAGGAGTTGTAAAATTAATATGATGATATAAAAAAGAGATATGATATTGAATTAAATAGTATGTAATCTCTCTAAAGTAAATCGATTGAATATGGTACTTTATAATAAAGGTACATGGAGTAAAGTCAAAAGTTAAGTTCTTTGGAAAAGTAATTGTTGGATTACAATGAAATTGCTGATTAGAATTAAAAATAAAAAAAAGAACTTTAAAGTTTAACTGACTTACTTGACTCAAAATTAGCAACTATTGTATCTTATGAAACTAAAATAATTGATTTAACAAATTAATTAAAAGAATCAAATTCATAATTACAATAAGTTAGAAAAGAAAATCATGAAATCATGTAGAAGAGAGCATAAGATATGTAAGCTATGGCATAATTAAAATAAATAGAAGTAGAAAATGGAGATTTAAAATAATAAGTATATTCTCAAGAAGCCACAATTTAAAATTAAGAAGCATTATTATCTGTTTTGAAAGGGAATTAATTAAATTTAGAGTAGAGTTCGATGAAATTAAAAATTGATTATTCACATTTGGAAGAAAAGTATAATGAAAAGTTATTAGATTTTGATGAAAAATCAAAGGCTCTTTTCAATTTATAAAATAAATTTGATTCATTGAATTATAGAGCTTAACAATCTGATGAAAATTTGAGACTTGTAGAAGATTAAAGAGATGATTATCAAAGTAGATATGAATTGGCCTTGCAAGAATTAGATATCTATAAAGGAAAGGATAAAGAGATTAATCTGATGGCAACAAACAAAATAGAATTGTAAGAATAAATGCATTCAGTTTAAAAGAAAAATAAAGTCTTAGAGAGAGAACTTTAAGTTTCTTAAAATTCTCTATAATCAAAAGAATCAGATATCTTATAACTATAACATACCATTTAGAAAAAAGAATAATAAATAACAACATTAGAAGGTGCAATTGTAAAACTTAAGGCAGATTTAACTAATTCAAAAAATAGTTATGAATAATTATAATTAGAATTAACTGAAATGAATTCAGAATAAACATCATCTGGAGAATTGTTTTCTTAAGTAAAAAAATTAACCAATGATAATCTAAATAAAAACACTTAAATTGATTAATTAAAATTGTAAATTAATGAACTTTAAGATAAAAATAGAAATCTTGAAAAGCAATATAATAAATTAAGAAGTGATGCTCTAGTAGGTAATTCAGTAACTTCAGAATCCTTTGAATTAAGATCAAGATTAGATGAATTAGAAGGGTAATTTAAATAGTCTCAGTATAGTATCAAGTAAAAGGAATAGTAAATTCAAGAATTGAAATCATTGCTTGATAATTAAAAGTAACAACCATATTAAAAAGAAAAGGAAAAATAATAAAACAATAAACCAAAGAATGATAGTAATGATCATGAAACCATGAAAATTTAAGAATATTAATTTATAATTGAACAATAAACAGAAGAAATAGATAATTTAAAAAAGAACTCACAAGGTCTAGGTGAAGAATTAACAGAATTACTAACTTAAATTGTAAGTGTGTTCTTAAAAAAGAAGATTAAAAAAGATTAATTAAATATTGCTACTGTTTTTGATTAAATTAAATTATTTTAAAAGGAAAATAAAAGTCTAACAATTAGAGAAGAGGATGATGAATAATTAATCTTACAAAAGCTTTAATAATATAGAGGAGATTATATCAACTTTAGATTCAGAATTGAATAAATCTTAACTAAGATAACTGTATTAAAATAACAAATGCTTTAAGTCATATCAGAAGCAAAAATATAAGGAAAGAAAAAGGATGTAGATAAAAATATGGATGTAGAAAACCTAGTTATGTATTTCAAACTGCTTTTAGATTCTTAAGCTGTGTAGTACAGCAATCAGCTATAATTATGTTAACAATATGAAGCTGAATTAAAGTCTTACTAAAATAATACAAGTCCTCAAGGATAAATTATATAATAAGTGAAAGAATTATTATCAAAAGCACCTTTTTTAACTTAATAATAAATATATTAATTTACAGAACAAAAGGTTTCAATTAAACTTAGAAAGGATTAAGATTAGGAAGATGCCAGATTATTATTAGAAGCTCGAAATCAATAAATTTAGTGGCTCAAAAATTTGATAAATGAAAAACAAGATCAATTAGCTATGATGAACACATACTTAACTAATTTAAAATAGTTAATGGATAAATATCATTTGAAATGAAAATTATCTATATTTAAATAGAATAAGCATTAAAATAAATAAAATTAATCAACGAAATATTCTTGATTCTGTAAAATTTGTTTCAAAATTATTACACTTATTTTCAGAGATACCTCTTGGTCTATATTAAGATTTCATCATATTTTCTTTATTTAAAGGTCTAGAAAATCTATTGTTATTATTTATTTATTGTAATTCTGATAATTAGACATATAATTTTTATATTTCTTAATCTTTATATTAACTATCAAATTCAGTTTTATTTTAATATCTTTATCTTAAAACTTATAATTACTCCATGTAGTTATTGTTCTAATTATTTGAAATAGTAAATTAATTGTTATTTTAAATATCATCTTGTTATGTTTCATTATTATTTTATTACAAATTGATGATAGTCTTACTTAATTTAATGTTAAGTTCTTATTGATCTATCAATTTGAGTGTTATTAACTATTTTTACTATTCTGATTACTATAGTCTTTAATTTAGTTATAAGATTTCTTATCTTAAACAATTATTCTCTTCAATTAATTTCTAATCAGTAGATTTTCTAATTATAAAATACATTTTGTACTAATCTAGTTCTTCATACAATGATCTTAACTCTGAACGCAGCTAAACATTCTCATTTTCTAATTCCAAAACTTTGGTAATATCCATTTGATTAAAGAAAATTATATGAAATTTATATTTCAGTTAATTGTTTATAAATAAAGAAAATTTCATTTACTTTTTAATTTATTTTTGTAAATATTTTTGAAAACAGTGAGTAATTTTATAATATATTCCCTATCTCCTTTTAGTAGTTTTTCTTATTCTATAACTAATTCTAAAGGCATATCTAATTTTTCTTTTAAAACATTGAAAGCCTTCCTTATATTTACCAAGCAACCTGCATTAGTATTTGGTTTTTATTATACTCCTTTAAATTAGATATTTTCAAGCTTTTATACTATAGTGCAAATAATAATACTATCGCATTATTTATAATTATTACCCATCTTTGAATTCTTCCAAAACATCATTATTCCAATTTATCTTGAACCCAAAGTTATTAAGCCATTCAAATTAAGGTGGGTCATCAAAAACCAACTTTTTGTTTACTTATTATGGTTAAACAAAGTTGCCTTCCTTTTATATGAGAGAATAAGGTTCTTATTATAATAAATGCCCAATTTTAGTATTTCCTTTACTTTAAACAATTGATTTTTTTAGGTAAGGGCCATCTTCAAAATAAGAATCCCCTTACCTTTGAGGTAGCCCATCAAAGTACCTCCTTATATCTTCAAATAAACCCAGAGTTATTAATTAATCTCCTTCATATATTAATTTTTCAGACCAAACAAATCTTTATCCAATTGGTTTTCCTTTTAAATAATCCAACGCTTTTCTAATATTTGCAATACATTATTTTTCTCCAATTGGTTTTGTATAAATGGGAGTAATTTTCTATTAAAATATTTCGGTTTCAATTTAACATAATAATATTCCAGTTTAGCATTAAAAAATTAGATCATTAAAATTCTGTATGGTAGATGTATATTCTCTAGCAAAATGTAATGTTACAATTTTCAATTAATCAATCTCCTCTTATCTGTAGGGTAGTGTGAATTAATTTGTGCTAGGTTCAATCTTTTTTGTTTATTGTTTTAATAGCCACCAATACAAACCCATAGCAGATTTATCAAGTTGCATAATGTTTGATTTACTTATTTTTCCTATCCAAGCAGGTAAATTTCCAGCATCTACAATAGCTTTTGTAGCTTATAATGCTGAATCTACATTAAATTCAACTTCTAAAATTGATTTAAAGTTGTTTTTTGTGACTGGCTATTCTAATAATTGTATAATATAATTTCCATTGCGAATAGGATCTGTAAACAGACTAAATATAATAAATAATTTACTTATCATTATTATATAACCCTTTTTATTTAAAATAAGTTTAAACATACAACTCCATTTCTCTAGTTACACAATTTTTACTTATTGATGTAGATCTTGCTTTTTATTATTATTTTGAGCTACTAAAATTTCTAGAGTGTTATAACGATTAATTGACAGGAGTGCCATTTGAAGAACCAATATTCGATTTTTTCATTAATGAATTCAAGGATCTATTAACACTATCATATTCTTATTTCATATTATGAATTCTTGAATATGGTCCAATAGGTGATCTATTTGCAGTACTTGGTTTTACAGATTTTGATTATTATGGCTAATCTATTGTTATTTCTAATTATGTATCTGCAAATGATTGTTTATGTTATTACTTTTTTTAAGAAAGAGTTATTTGTTATTGTAATTTAGATTAAGAATTTTATTGAAATGATTATGTATTTTGTTAAACTTATTATTATTTTTAAGTCTATCTTAATGATGTATCTACTGATTAAGAACAATTAGTAATTGCAACATTCCCACAATTTGCATAATAAATTTTAATGTCATGCATCAAACCCCAAAAGGTTTCTTCATCACCATCAACTAACTATTATTCTAAGTTTAGATATTTGTAACTCATTCTTTCAAGTTACTTCAAATATTCAAGTACTCTTCTATAATTATGTCTGATTTCTCTTACACTTTTTGGGTTTCTTAAGGCTCCTTTTAGTACTTCATCTCTACCAGTAAGTCTATTGATTAAATCAAAAAAAATAACACCATTTTTACAAATTTTAGGCAGTTTATTTTCTAACCCTTATGCATTTGATTTAATTAATCGAATTTATTTAAGCCATTCAATTAATTATAATTTTTATTCACTAGTAATAGAATTTTATTATTATTATTATTATTATTATTAATTACAATTTTAATCTTAATTTAATACCTCATGTTAGCTCTAGCTTTCTTAACTATGCTTTGATTTGTTTTCTCTATTGTTTTTTAATTAAATATTTTATTATTCTTTTGCTATTTGATTTTCTAAAACTTATAGTTCATGCTTTAATTTCTAATTGTATGATTCTTTATTAGATTTAATAGGTGTCAGATTACTAATTGAATCATTAGATTAATTTTATGGTTTTGATCGATTTGAGGTTTCAGCATATTCAGTCTAATGAGTTTGTGATCTTTATTGATTATTATTGGTCTCTTAATAAGGGCTATTCGGTTTAATCATTTTGTATTTATTTGCAATTATTTCTTCATTTTATGTAATCTAGATTGATTAATTGGGTTAGATTAAGTTTTCATCAACATAGAATAACTGATCATCCTATTTTTGAGGTGCTTTAGGAGGTTTTGATGAAGCTGATGATACAGATTTTGATCTATAAAATTATTATAGAATCTAAAATATCTTTAATGGATTTTGGTAAAGCATTTATCCTGTTAAATGTTTCACTGATATTTATTGACTCTCCTCTAATAAAGACAATGCAAATGTTAAATTCCTTATACAACTTTAATAGTCTTGTTTTGTGCAATTTATTACCCTTATCTTTAATTCACATTATCTTTTGTCTTAAAATAATTCTTTCGATATTATCTAACATAATGCAACACCTTGAATTTTTATCATAAGTTACCTGTTTTTAGATCATCAATACTCCTTGTGTTTTCAAATGTATTAGCCCAGTCTATTATTTCTTATTCCATTCAAATTTAATATAACAGTTAATAATAATTTATTTATCATTTTGATATTTGCAATTTATTATATTAATCCTCTAACTAGGACAAGAGTCTTTCAAAATCGTTAACTCTAAATGAAGTAAAAAATCTAGATTTAGTTGTAATTATTGGAACTCCTCTTGGATTTTATTGTCTCTCTTGATCTAACACTTTAAGATTCATTTTAGTAGCTGAATGATTAATTAATTTTAAATACTTTCTAATTTTTATGTATACTTTGAATAATATGCTTTTTCTAATTCATCAAGTTGAATAGACTACTTTTTCTACTATTACAAATGATTTGCTTATTGACTAGGATTTATTTAGTATTATGATAAATTCTCTTGAACTAATTAAACTTAAACATGTAAAGGTCCCTATGATTTATTTTATTAAATCTATTATTATTATATTAATTATTATTGTTATAATTATTACTATTAATAATTTAATTGCTAGTCTTATCCTTTTTATTCAAATCTTCTAGAAGGAGATTTATTATTAATATAAGCCTTAGGGCTTTAAGGGATATCTTCATTTCCATCAAACTCTGGGTCATCCATTGTGTTTCCTGCATTCCAACAATTTTTAACTTTTGATTTAACTGTTTTAGGATCTACTTTTGGATTTTTTAATGGAATTTATTTAGATTTTCTTTTTAAAAAGTTCTTTGGTTTTTGATCAGAAGCATCATCCTTAGGAGAGCATTCTCCAACTTATTCAATTGGAGGTGCCTATTTTTCAGGAGTTGCACTTAAATTAAGTTTATTTGATTTAGGTGATTATTATTATTATCTTTCTTAAAGATTTTTTTATGATAAGACCTATTTTTTTTAAGGGATTTATTATTATTATTATGGTAGGACCTCTTTCTCTTATTATTCAACCACTTCTTCTGCATCAATTTCTTCAACTTGTTATTATTCTTCTTATTTTTTCTTAGCTTCTTGTATTGCTTTTCTTGGATCATATTTTGTTCTTTTTTTTAGATTTTCTAAGAGTTTAGGATCTTTTTTTTTTGGCTTTGGTTTTTCTTGATCATTAAATTCTTCATTTTACATTTTTCCCAAAGGTGGTTCATTTTCATTTTAATTGTCATAAATATTTTATTATCTATCTTCAACTTATTTATTCTCTTTTTTTTATTCATTTTTCTTTCTGGGAGGCTGCTTTTATTTCTTTGGAGGAACTTCTTCTTCAAAATTACCATAAGTTCCTTTTCCACTAATAGGGATGTCATCAGCAGGTATATCATACTATCCTTTACCACCTATTGGTCTTTCATCCTCAAATTATTAATATTTTCCAGTATTTGCAATTGGTCTATCGTTATCTTCTTAGTCTAATTAATATTTATCTTTTCCTTTTTTGATAGGTCTTTCATCCTCATATTTATCATATGCATTTATATGTTTTGCAGCTATAGGTTTATCATCTTCATAATAATGATTAACTTTTTTTGTTGCAACAGGCCTTTCATCTTCATAATTATTATAAGTATTATCATTTTTTCCATTTATTGGTCTATCATCATCTTCATAATTATATTTTCCTTTTCCACATATAGGTCTATCATCATCATATGAATTTCTTTCTGGTGTTATCCTTTCTTAAATTGCAAAATTTGTTTAATTTTTTGATTTAATTGGTCTTTCATCTTATTAATAATCAAATCTTTATGATTGATGATATTATCCTGATAAATTAGAGTTGGAATGACTTTTATCATGAATTTAAGAATGCTATTAGATATATTCTTAATAATATGGTTAAGGCTATTCTTAAAATTCATTTTGAATTAACTAATCATAATATTGTTACTCAACATAGTTTGATTAAAGTGGTTATTTTTACTTATTTTTGTAATAATTTTATTAGAGTTTTTAGTCTTAACTAACAAATTCATTATCCAAATATTAATTAGGAACGAATTATCTTTATGAACTTTTCTCTCTCTTTAGTTTTTTGTAGAATTGACCATTCTATAAATAGCTTTCAATCATTCTTATTAATCTTATCTTTTTTTATCTTATTTATGGATTTCCATATGCTTAATATAATTCTTGAGATATATACTTCCATCATCAGTTTCGATAATATTTTATCTCAACTTAGCTACATCAGGGACTTTCATAATTTATCTTGTCCTATATCCTAATAAAATAGAATTGATGATAAACCTTAAATAAATCCATTTAAAATAGTTTTGAATCTTCTGATATGCATCATAATAATTTTATGTCTCTATCTCTAAATGTATCCCTTAACATTCTTTTAAATTAAGGTAGCACAAAAGTTAAGAAATCTAATTATCATATCCTGATTCTTTTATGAGTCTTATCGTTACATTATAATTTTTAATAAAATTTGATTTAATAAAATGCTACAATCATTCAATTGCCTCAATTATGTTAATTTGAGTAGATCCAAAATTACTCAATTTTAAATCTAATCCTATTTAATCTAAAGTTTCTTATGCCTTCTATCTAGCAGATTTTATTCTTCTATCAATTTCACTAAAATCCACTGGATCAATTCCTTAAATACGAGATCTAGAGGCTGAACCTTAAGTGTGAAAAGAGTGAAGTTAGGATTCAAGCATTTCTATCATTATTAATTTTAATACCTCCCTACTTTCCTATTGGATTCAAAAAAGTGGCAAAGCTATCTTGTTATGGATGGAGAATTTGTAATAGACTTTGATAATTTGGTCTGCCTTCATTATGTAATTTAAGCATTGATCGAATGATGGATTTAAAGAAATCACTATATTAGTATCTAGTACAATATTTATCTATTAGTTGATTGACATAATCTGATTTAAATAACAGTTTTTCTTAATTGTAAAATTCTACACATCTTTATCCACTTATTAGACTCACCATCATAAGTCCAAGACAAAATACATTTACTAATTCTTAATTGTTTATATCGTTTTTATCTTTATCAGCTAAAAGAATCAACTGTTCTGGAGCTATATACTCTAAATCTCTTTAACCAAAAAGAACCTAATAATAATTGGTTAGTCTTGTATTTTCAATAAATTAATCATAATATTTGATCTATCTTTTATCATCAATTAGAATTCTTTATGGATATATATCAATTATTTCATTATTTAGAGTTTTCATATAATGACATAGATTTGAGATCTCATATATTATATAACATAGCTCTTGTTCTGAATATATAGTCTTATGAACCTTTCTTAGATGTATATCATTTTATAATGTGTCATTCAAGTATTCAACTGTTATTGATAATATTATAAATGAACTGCAAAAGTCATCCATCTTTCCACTATCAAATGATAGTAGTTTAACCAAACATTTATGATTCAATTGTAATCTGACTTTAGTTCAACATAATACCTTTTTACTAAACCGGCTTTAATTGTTTCTGCTATAGCATCGCTTTAGTAAACTTATTAAATTTCTGCAAATATCAAATTATTTGCTTTATTTTTATATAAACTAATTTCTCCATAATTAGGATCCAATTTCTTTTCTAAAAACTCATTTTAAGATTCACTTTATTAATTACCCATTTTTATTTGTTTTATTAATAAATTAAATTTATTTTCTGTAATTATAATAATGTAAGAAGTCATATTAACTAATGACGCAAAAGCAAAAATACTCCATGATTATTTATATCAAACATATGTTCCATCACTAAGTGATCATCTTTTTAAGACAGATGAGTATTTAAAGAAAGAAGCAGAAGATTTTGAAAAGTAATTATATTTCTTATTGTAGGATTATTAATTAAAGTGATGAATTAACAGAAGAATTAGTCGAAAAAAAAACAATAATTAGTAGAACTGTAAAATAGCTTATAGATAGAATATAATCTGAATAAGTAAATTTACTTATTAATAATTAGGATAAACTCAAAAAAAGTGAAACCTATAAAAAAGGTAAGAAAGATGAATTAGCTGCTATTCAAAAAGCTATAGATTCAATTTCAAGTGCTATGAAAGAAACATGTTCAAAAGTAATTTGTTATTTATCTTTATATAGATTGATTCTAAAGAGTTGAATAAGTTAGGGTAATTACCATAAGGAATGGATTAATTCATGTCAAAATTATTCCATATCATCTACAATGAAGATCAAGGTAAATTCAACTGGGGTGATTTCAAAAAGAAAGTGTAATATTTACTAATTATATTTCAGGTTTGATTAAGATAAAGGAGCTGATTTTTAAAGTAGACTTGCTAATTTTTAATTTAAGGGAGTAAGTTAAGAGAAAGAAAACTTATTACTTGAGATGAAAGCAGATCCATAATTTTAAAAAGTCTTTTAAGATCCTCAATATACAAAAGCATTCTTAGATATAGCTGATTGGGTATATATATAAAGACAACTATAATAGATTCACTTTGTAGTATCAGGTATTGAAAATTAAAGAAAGAAGGATTAATCAGCAGTAGAATTTGAAAGAATTGATAAAGAATTTGCAGGAAGAAAAGTTGAATTAGAGAGTTATTAAAGAACTCATGTATATATTTTATTAAGATCAATAGGACTTTTGGGTTTCATAGCTTAAATATGTAGAGGATCAATAAGTGTTGTTGCATCAATTGTAACCAAACATAAAACAAGTGGCTTAAGAAATTTAAGGTAGCAAAGGTTTATTAGAATAACATATTGGAAAATTTATTTAAGGATCAGAGAAAGTGAATGAGTTAATGAATCCAAATATTTGATAGTATAGATAAAATAATCATTTATAAGTCATAAATTTTACATAAAAAAATGTTATCATTTATCTGTTTTTGATGACAATTTTAATTTATTCCAATATCTGCCATATCTTGATTTATGCAAATCTGACATAGTTTATCTTAACCTTTCTTTCTATAGATTTTGATATTCAAGTAAACATAATTCTGCTTAATGTTATTATCTTATTTCTTAAAGAGATTCAAATCTTGTTTCTTGGCCTGCATCCATTTTTTAAAGCAACTATTTCATAAAATCTTCACCTTTTTTATCATCTTTTTTATATTAAGGTATTAATTTAGCTTTTTCATTGAATTTTTCATATTTAGTTATCATTCTTTCTAACTTTCCTTCTTAAAATAACATGAAATTAACTTTTTTAGTTAATCCTTCATCAACTTTATGTACTAACAATTAAATTATTTTTGTACTTGATTATCTTGATGATATTTTTTCACTGTAGTTTGCATATTTATTTTTCATATATTACTTTTATCGAAAATCTAAAGAAGGAAACACTACTTAAGATTGAATATCTCTATTTCCATAGTGATAAATTCTTTATCCAACTTTTTACATTTCCTTTTATACAAATAAAGGTTATTTCTAAAATTTCGTTTCAAGAAATTCTATAATTAATTCTGGAGACTTCATTCTATTTTGTATTAATGAAGCATAACTATCAAGTTAATCCAATGCTTTAAGATCTTAATTAAAAAAATGAGCTAAACTATCTATAAATTCTTGCTAATTATTTTACGTTAATTATCTTTGACTAAGGCTGCCTTTTAAGGTTGCTTGTTTTATTCTCTAAGTTACTCTTGTAGTTCCCTTCCCTTCATTGTCACTGTTATTCTTTAAGATAATGACATATTTAATTTTACACTTTTATATATATATATTACAATACACACTATTGCAAATTTATAATAATTCTATAAGTTTCTTTGTTGTAACTATACTAAAATTTGTTTCTATGTTTGGAATCATTAGAATACATAAAATACCATTATAAATTTATTCCAAGATATTTTATTACTGAAATACTCTATTTGAGTTAAATATGTTAAATATTTCCAAACCAATTTTGAAATGATATTAGAAGATCAGAAATTCTTAAAATTCAATTGAATATACCCAAAATAGAATAATAAATATTAATAATGACAAAAATTGATTCATATTTCTATTATTATAAATAGATCTAATGTTATAATACGGGTTTGAAATAAAAAAGAGTAATAAAATTTTTATTTAAAATAACAAACGACTTCACGTATGGATAATTCAAAACATTAAATCATAAATACTAATCACATATTCACTTCATAAATATCATTATAAAATACATAGAATAAAGATATACTTAAATTTATTATAAATACATAATAAAATCAGATCAACAAAAAAAGCCTTAAATTATAATATGCTTATCTAAATATGATTAACAAATCATTCAGAATGTTTGTGAAATTAAAATTGTGTTTTATAATTTGATTTTAATTTATAATATGAAATTTGATAAACTTCATTCTCATAATTCAACACCAAAAACTGTAGAATTCACTTCTACAACCAAATCCACATTTATACCTCCACCTCTTGGATTAGAAATAGTCACTATGCCTAATAATAAAATTTTTGACCTCTTCCTTAAAGGATCAATAAGTGCTAAATAAATGTTATAAATGGATCATAATGATATTGATAAACCTCCTAGAAATAATCCTAGACGGTAATAAACAAGACATAAATCAATTAAAAAAAATTAAGCAGATCAAATATTTAGTTTAGTTGAAAGATTTTAACAATAAAGGAAATAATCAGTTATAATACCATAGAATCCAAAACCTTCAAATCCACCAAAATTATCAAGAAAAGAAACATTAATGTAATTAACATCCAATACTAATGAACTCGTTTAACCAATTTAATAATCTAGATTTAGAGTACCAGTTAGAAAATTTTCTTAAAGAAGTACATCTAGTGGTAAGGAAGAATAGTTAATAAAGAGATGCGAAAAACTAAGTGGGGAATGTTTGAATGCAGAAGAAAAAGAATTATTACTAAAAAAAGATATAACTGAAGAAGATGCATGGAGAATGATGAATGTGTTTTAAAAGAAAAAATGGTTTTTTGATTATGTCCATAGAAATATAGATTAGTAGAAATAATAAACAAGTTAGAATGAAATTAAAGTTTAAGTTCAACCTATTTCACTATTTTAAAAATTAAGAAACACTGTGCTCAAACAAACAGAAGTAAAAAGAAAACCTGAAAAACAGTGCTAAGAATATTACAATCATATTTAAAAGTATATTTATTAGTGATATAGCATTGAAGATTAAATTAAATACCATGTTTTTAATAGAGATTTACCTGAATAAATTAGAAATCAATAAAAACCTAGTGTGAAAATGTATAGATCTGAGTCAGAAGTTTCCAAATTAAATATTAGAAATAAATTTATAGAAGCTGCAGATAAATTTAGCATTAATTAATAAAATCCTTAAGTATTGAAAGATTTTTTTGAAAATGGAAGTTAAACTTGTAGATCCTAACCTAGAATTTCAAAAACTAAATTAACTTCTAGAAAAGTTTAAAGGCCATAATTATCTAGAGAAAATGATATATCTCATGAAAGCTAAGGGGATTCTTATAAGAGTATAACAGAATTTAGACTCAATGAGTTGTATCATGAAAGTAAATAAAGATAAAAATAATATAAATAAAAATATGATACTCCTTTTGTTGATAATGGGGATTAACTATAGAGGAAAGTTAAAAATTTAGTTAGATTAGGAAATTTATAGAATACTATTTTAAATGTTGTTTCATTTAAACTATAATAATGAACTTTTTCTTTATTATAATAATGTATATGAAATTTTATTTAATATATTTGATATATGCTTTAAAACAAAATTTATTAACCAAATACACCTAAGAGAGGAGTCTCTTATTCTGAATCTATTAAGAAAAAATTACTAAAATTAAATCTTGATTCATTGAAAACTCATGAAACAGAAACTTAAATGAATAGCGATTTGCTAACCACTAGTAGAGCTCATCATCATAAATCTATTAGTTCAACATTATTTTAAAGAAGAAATAGTAAATACCCAGCAATTTTATAACAGTTATAATAATAATACTCAACAGCATTCAAAAATAAAGAACTTGATAAGGCAATCGATGCAATTGTAGATGTTATGATTTTACATGTTGTAAGAGATAACATTTTAGGATTACTTAATGCTTATGTACTAGTGGCAGAAACCTATTTAAAATTTACATATTATTCTTCAGCCATTTAAACCTATACATAATTAGTAATTATAATCATAATTTTAGTTGCATTTATGTGATATTTGTAATGATGTTGAAGAAGTCTAGAAATCATTTAGATTAAAAGTGTTACTCAAACTAAGTCATATAGCACATAATTTAAAAATGCATGAGACTGCTGTCAAAATCTTAAAGAAGTTATTATAATATTCTTGGCATTTTAAAGATAAGTATTTAGAAGTTGTATGCTTTGATAAACTTGGATAAGAAGCCTATTTATAAGCAAATTTAGAGAAAGCATAGTTTTATCATTGTAGAGCTATTTGGGGAAGATCAGAACCTGAAAATTCTAATCATTATTAGATATCTACTTAAAATATTGGATAATATTTAAAAAAACTCCCTAAAGGAATCCAACATATTGATTAGAATTTAGTAAGTAAAGCCACTTTTCTCCCATTCACATTCATAAGTTAAACATAGAATTAATAAAATAATAATAATGCCTTATAATATTATTGTGGTATAGAGGTTATTAATTATTATTTAAAAAATATGAATGTAATTAAATAACCACATAGATTTTTATCTCATGTTACTCCAGAAGCATGTTTTTAAAAATTATTTATTACTTCATAATTTGAATTTGAAATTTCAACTCCCAGATAAGCAAAATAGGATTCTCATTCAAATGATTTATTAAGAATTAATCCATAAGATTTATTTATTTCAGTGTTATAAAATTCAAATGACAGAGAAGAACTCTTATACATGAATAAAGTAAAATAATAAAATAAAATGGGAGGATTTGTATAATATTATTGATATTTTTAGATTCCTCCAACATCTTATAGAATTTAAAAGAAGGATTAACCTAAAATAGATAAAAAGTTATTAAAATAACCATTAATTAAAATGATAAATGAAAGATTAACCAGTCAACCAAATTTTACAGAAATAATAGAAGAAAGATATCGTGCAGCAAGAATGAATCATAGCAGAGTTCCTCTTAAAGATCATGTGAGAATCTCTCATTTAAGTCCAAATAGAGATTTATTAAACTATGGAGAATGCTTATAGGCCACAGCTGACCCAGATTAAATGTTTATTACTAATATACTATTTTGAAATGAATTTTGATTGTTTAACTTTTCCAGATACTTTTTTTTAATTATAATATTATGATTTTTTATTAATTTAAACCTTTTCTATCTGTATATGAATTATACAATCATAATCATCTTTCATTTACATACCATCTTTTCTAATTTGAAAGAAGTGCGTTATTATTAATCAGATCTTGGAAAAATTAAATGCGTAATTCAGATATTTGAGAAGGTGATACTTCAAAATTAATCTCAGTAATTTTTATATCAGAATGTTTAATTAACTGCATTGAATTGAATAAAGTATAAATTGAACAATCATAACCATTTTTTTATTGAGGAATCTTTAAAATCTATATTTTTGCTTGTTATTATTATTAGCTTACCTATTATTATATAATATCAGGTTAGCTCTTAAGTTATTTTTCCTTGATTAATGAATAAAGTTTGTTAATTTATTGGCCTACATAGTTATCACTTCGTTCAGAGTTCATCGAATTTAGAATATATATAGTATCTTCCTCAATACAAACACAAATAAAATGGCATCTGTCAACATTTAACAAAATTATTAATCTCATACTTTTATTTACATTAAATTATAATGTATTCACAATTTAATTAGCCTATTCTAAATTAATTTAATCAGTTCTTGTTATTTAACTGGAAAAGATATCTTAAGCATATCTTGTATCCATTATATAAATTTAGTATTTCCCTTCCCTTTAATTAATTGACTATTATTCTTTATAATATTTGCTAATTAAATAATCTACTAAAATCTAATTCAGCCATCCAGCATCAAATAGAGACTTAGCTAAATTAAGAGTAATAGTAAATTCATCTGTATACGCAATAGTTTAACTATTTTAAGTATTTGATTGATCTTCAATCACTTCCATCATTTAACTTGTAGATTTAAATTCAGACAATTTAGACTTACCATTTAGAATATTGTGAAAAAGAAATTCAGATTCAATTTATTTTTAATTTTTTTAATTATCTAGTTTGCCTTTTCCTTTAGGTATTATATATATAGGATCTATGAAACCAATAAATTTATCCCAGCTTAAATTTGAACAGTCCTAAACAAATTTACCTTCGACTCCATTAAAATATAAATGAGAAGAAATCTTTAAAATTAGATTATTTTGATTATTAGAAATTGAATTAATTCTAAATATTTGAATATTACATACATATTATGATTTGGAAGCAACAATAATTTAGGATAATCAATTTAGCCAATTTTATAAATTACTTTATGAATATTCTTTTGTGTAAACCATATTTTATCAAATGCAGCTATCCATTTTTCAAATTTATCCCAATCATTCTCATCTAATTTAATACATTTAGACTTATAATGAATTCCAAATAAATGTCCCATAAATGAAATTACTTTTTTCTTATTTTTTATGACTTTTCGTTTTTAGTTTTAATATGTATTGCATATTTGAATTGTTTAATTTGTATCTTTTTTTATTAATACTTTTGAAAGATCAATATTATTATCATTTTTATAATAATACTGTATTAATACATTAAGTAATTTTGCAAATTAGTCATTTCCTAACTTAGTATATAGTAGTAATTATAAACATTCTTTGTGTTCTATATTATTGATTTTTTGAGTGAAGAGCTCATAGGCATACATATTATGGATTATTTCTATTAATTATATATTTATATTACAATAATATGAAAGGATTTTTTTTTAAATTAATGGGTTAACTCAAATAGGAACCCAATCTAACTCAAGCTGGATAATTCTTTAAAAAAGTTAGTGGGACTAGCTCTCAATAGTAGAATGCAAATAATCCTCACATAGTAGATAAAATAGAACAATTGAATAGAATCATAATTTAAGGGAAATAAAGAGACTTTTTAATGTTGAGGATTAGATAAGTAATTACAGAGGCATAATTGGGGCATAACATATCTCCAAAGGTTTAAGATGCTTGTGAAGTAGTACATTATGCATTATTAAACAATATTCCAGTTTTGATATCCAAAGTAAAATTAGTGCATCCAGAATTTGATTTGTCTGATTAAGTTATTTTATCAATTAATGAAATAGAAAATTGTTGATGAAAGAGAATTTGAAAAGCAAAAAATAGAAGAGAATCCAGAGTTAAAATCAGAAATTGAAGTTGACACTTTTGCAAATAAAGATTAGACTGAATACTATGACAATTAAAGGCATAAATGGAAATAATAATAAAACAAGAAGAGATGAATTTTATAATTGAATTTTTAAATATGTAATATAATATTGAAATATTTTTTATTATTTTAATACTATTTTATAGAAAACTTTAATATTTTGCTGAATAATTTGATATAGAATTGTCAATATAAGATATAAATTTTTGGATAATATTTAAAAGTTATATTTGTAATTATTCAATTAATAGTATTATCGAAAGAGAAATATAAATAATTAAACAACTTTGTATTTATTAAGAGAATACTTGAATAGAATTTGATTTAATTAAATTAATCTCAAATTTTGGAATAATTTATTTTGATAATTTCCAAAATAAAGAAGTCTCTACAATTAAAGAGAGAATAGAATAAGTGTAGGGATGAGAAATCTAAATTTTTGATAGTATTATGTAAGTATAATAATAATTAATAACTTTTTGAGTAATTATAATTATTTGGATACAATATCAAATAAATTCCTCTAATACTAAAGATAGAAAAATACAATTTAAATTCTATAACAATCCTTATTATTTAACATAAAAAGACCTTGTTAATAATGTTCCAAATGATCTTAATTAATATTTTAAAATATACTTTACTAATTTAATATATTTATCTAAATATATATATGAATTAATTGAAAGACCTAATATAGGAATATATGAATAAGATTGTTAAGCCAGTCTTTGATTAATTATTAGCATAATTACTAGTTGCTAGACCTGATGATATTGTGAGTTGGAGTATAAATTGGCTACAACAATTATGTAAAGAATATATGATTTTAAGAATTGACAAACACTAAAGCAAAACATTAAGAGGCATAGAATTATCAAAGTGATGAAGAAGAAGATGATGAAGATGAAGTTTAACATATTTAAAAAAAAACAAATAGAACAGGAGTTTCAGCCGAAGTCTATGGTTAATTTAACAAAAAAGAGGATTTCAAACCAAGGGTCATTGAAAAAAATAAAGATTAAATTGACAGAATTAGAAAAAAGATTTTAAATTCTTTCTTATTTTAAGCATTAGATGAATAAAATCTACAAACTGTTATTAATGCAATGGAAGAGAAAAAATATTAGTAATTATTTAAATTTTACATAATTTGTTAGACCTGGTGATTATGTCATTCGTTAAGGAGATGATGGAAATGAATTGTATGTAATTGATGAAGGTGAATTAGAATGTTCAAAGAAATTCCCAAATCAACCTCAAGAAAAATTCTTAAAAAAATATTTACCTGGAGAATCCTTTGGTGAACTTGCTTTATTGTATAATGTGCCTCGAGCTGCTACTATTAAAGCAATTTAACCTGTAATAGCTTTTGCTTTAGATAGAGGAACTTTTAACAATATTGTGAAAGATGCTGCTATTAGAAAGAGAGAATAAATGGAATAAATTTTAAATAAAATTGAACTATTATAATCTATGGACACTTATGAGAGATTATAGTTTTGTGATGTCTTGAAAGAAGTTAAATATTGTAGAGGAGATAAAGTTATTAAATAAGTTATAATAATATTTTAATTTAATAGGGAGAGCAAGGAGATACAATTTATTTAATTGCTGAAGGAGAATTGGAAGCTTATAAAGATGGATAATTAGAAAAGGTTTATGCCTATAAATCAGGTGATTATTTTGGAGAATTGGCATTATTAAAAAACACTCCTAGATAGGCAACCATTATAGCAATAGTACTTATGCACTTATTAATTTTTATAGTCAGATTGTACTTTATACTATTGCGATTTTAAATCATTTACAAGAATGATGGGTCCATTGGAATAAATTCTAAGAAGAAATGTTGAAAGATATGAGCATTATCTTCATTGAATGTTATTTTTATCAAGAAAAATTATAATGTATATGCATAATTATTTTAATATTGATCTTTCATAATATTACTTAGAGATAAAAAGTATATCTAATTAATTATAATATATTCAAATATTATTTTTATCCTTCATAATAGAAAGTTAACAATCATCAACGATAATGAGGTTGAATATTAACTCTCATCATTACATAATAATAATATTAATAAAAAAAATAATTTTATCATATCAAATAATCTTCAAAATTAAAATTTGGTTCTAAAAGTTTCTTCTCATAAACAATGCAAGTAATAAAATAGTTCAATAATAAGATTAAAATGTAAATTAAAACAAAAAATAAACAGGACTCTAACCAAATTAATAATGTATCTTAGACTCCATTATCCTCAAGGGTTGAAAAGAATAAATGAATAATATAACATCATATTATATAATTATTATTTCATCCTTACTCTTGTAATGCATCTTATTTTATTTTTTTCAGCAATTCTGCTCTCTTTTTTAATTCTTATTTCTTCAACTCTAATTCTTAAGCTCGTTTTTAGTCTGCTACAAATTCTGTCTAAATATATGTATAAATAATTTATTTACCATATCTACAACTAATGGACCTTTTTCTTGTTACTCAGGTTTTTATTCATTTTGTTCCCCCTATATATGTAAAATAAATTAAAATACCTCTTTGTACTTCTTCAACTCATCTTATCTCTCTTTGATCTTCTTTTACTTAATTAGTTCTCTTTGTTATTATAATCTTTATTTTCTTTATTCTAAAGTTTCTTGATCTTATTAATTTTTAATATTTTATTTAAATGTTTCTTCCTACATATAAAAATTCAAATTTTACAATTTCTTTTAAATTTTCTTTTAATTGATTTCCTTAAGCTAGTAATACTTCTCTTTCTTAAGCTAGTGACATAACCTCAATTTTTTATTAAACTATTTATGGAAGAGGTTCTTTTTATCTAATTTATGAAGGTTCTGTCTTCTCAATCGATTTTACTTATTGTTAAGGAATAGAGGGAGGTTATGGAGCTTATTCTTTTTGTACATCATCATCAAATATCAAGATTGATTCAGCCTTTTAATCAGGTTAAGGTTGTATTTATAGATTTTAAATTGGAGCCTAGTGATTAACAACTTAAGGTTATAACTATGCTTGGCTTTAAAAAATTTCTTCCTCTAAATATGATATTAGAATTTATACACTATCTTTAATATGTTATTTAACTTTATCTAATTGCTTCAATAAATTCTTCCTCTTCTTAAATTTAAATTTTGGCCTTTTCATTTTCAACAGCAATAGACATTGCAACAGCATGTTCTATTTCCATTCTTTCTTTTTCAAGTTCAGCTTTTTTAACTTTCATATCCATCTCAGGATTTTTTCCACCCTTCTGTAAGATATATGGTTACATCTATTTTTTATAATTCTTTTAAAGCTTCATATTCCAATTCCTTATTTCTTTTCAACATCAACTTCTTAAATACTAAGAAATTTTCAACAATCAACAACTATTCAAAGTACTTTTTATGTTTTTTATTTTTCAATCCTATTTCGATAACCTTCCTTAATTGTTCTTCATCCTCAACACCTATGTCAACCATTAATTATTCAATCATTGCTTCAATCATACTTTTGAATTTCTAGCTTAAATTTTGATACTCACCTTATGTATTTCTTGATATACTATCTTGTTCTCCTCTTCATCATCAAAAATTATGCAGTTTTCATCTAAAAAATCAGATATGGGGTTTCTCCATATTGGTGAAGCCAAATATTACAAAATCAAATCATACATCCATATCTAACATTAAATAATAATGTGGATTACATCTTCATCAACTTAACTTGGTTTCTTTTTTTCATTTTATGGTTTATTTTAAGCTGGTTTAGGTGGCTATTTCTATGGTTCTTATGGTTTATCTTTCGAAGACTTAGGGCCCATCAATAAACTTATTTTTTTATTTAATTTTAGAAATGAATAAAGTGCAATTTGAAAGTTTGTCAACTTTAATTTTGGAAAGACAAAAATCTTTTAAAATTAGGGATAACTTATATTTTTTATAAAAACCACTTGAAATATTATTTATTTGAAAAAAGAAGTTAATAAAAAGATGAACAATATATCTTCAGCATCATCTCTTATCAAGTACAATTATAATAAAATTAATAAATTAAAATACTCTTATGAGAGTTATGTTAGAAAAAATAACATTAATAAACTTATTTTTAAACCTTTTTTTCTTTCATGATTGATTTTCATAAAGTAAATATTTAATAGTATTATTATGTTTATTAGTTCTAATTTTCAAATCATAATTATAACTTTTAAATCTGTTTTATAAGATAGGTTAGATTTCTTCAATATTCACCATTTTTGAAAATATTTTCTGAATTTAATATGTTATTCATCCATATCCTTTTATAAATAACTCTTTCAATTCATAATTTTAATATTTTTATTGTTTCATTATATATTTTCTATACTATGTTGCTAATCCAAAATATGTTTTTTCTTTTCTCATAATTGAATATTAGCTTCTTGTTAATATTTCATCAAATCAAATATAATAATAAGTTATTAATAATATGTATAAATTTTCTTAGACAATAAATTCATATAATTAAATAAAAGATATTAAATTATGGGTGTTAGAGTGACATATAGAAGAAGAACATCATACAACACAAGATCCAATAAAATTAGAAAGGTTAAGACACCAGGTATATTGATATGAGTATCATATAGGCGGTAATGTTGTTGTCCAATATCCTAATAAAAAGACAAGTGCCTCAACCTGTGCTGACTCAAATTTGAATGTTGTTCTTAATGGACTTAAAAGAATTAGACCAACTAAGCTTAAGCAACTTGCAAGAAGACAAAGAACAGTTTCACGACCATATGGTGGTGTTTTGAGTGCTGGTGCTTTAAAAAACAGAATAATTAGAGCATTTTTGGTTGAAGAAGTCAAAATTGTCAAATAAATCAAAAAATGATACATATATGTTCTATGTTTTAGTACATTAAATACACAATACATGATCTTACAGACATCTATTCATTTTTTCTTTTATATTTAAAATAAAAAATTCTTAATTAATAAAAATAATAGTGAAGTATGTAAAATATTTAGTAATCATTAAAATCTATCTGTCTAAGATTTTTCTAGAAAGCTGAGACGATTTTCCTTCCTTTATTGTTGACATTATTATTCCATTCTTTATTTCAATACTTTTTCATTTTTTTTTCTTAACCATTCTTCTTATTTTGAATGGAAATCTTAAGATCTCTATCTTGTTATTTTTTACTCATTTTTTTGAATTTTAATTTCTTTCATTGGTTGTTATGATATTTTCCTCTACAATATTTAATTGAATATTTTACAGCAAATTTAGTAAAGTTAATGTACTCAACATTTTCTATTTCTTTATTTAGTTTTACATTTTCTAATTATTCTAATGGGTATCTCATAATTTCAGGTTCCTTGTTGGGTTTTAATATTTATTTCGGTTCCTACTCTTGAAGTATGGGCTTTGGGGAATTCTAACGAACTTTACAATTTGGAGTTAAAGCTTTTGTTAGACTTTCTACAATCTCTTTTGAAATCCTCTAAAGTCCAATCATAGTATCCTTATGAGAATGTTGGCTATCTTTAATGTTAAAGGAAGATTTACTTCTTGGGCTATGAATATTAGATTTATGTTCTTTGAACTTTGCATTTCCAGATAATACTAGATAGAATATTACAATATACTTCTTTTGGTTCTATGTTCGGAGAAGGCATAAACTTGTTTCCAATTCATTTATAGAAAGAGTTTATTAATAAGTATTAGATATAAATTATTAATAAAAGAAAAAAGCCCTTTGCTTTTTTCTATTTTCATTAATTGATTGTGACTTTCTCATCTTTCTGATTATCATCCCTCTTATCCTCATCAATAAAGACTTGATGCTTGCTTTCTTCTTCGAACTTAAAATTTTTCTCTCTTGGTCTTCCCCTGCTTCCATAATGCTTATCACTTGGTATCTAAGTCCCTGCAGGAGGTTGCCCTTCATGCTTAATTCTAAATAAAGATATAAATAGGATTACTTCAAATGAGTGTACAATGCTGGATAGCTGTAGTAACCACGCCCACAACCACATTTATAAGGACGAGGTGTTTCATCATGTTTAGTGCATCTTCTAATTCTTTTCTTTGCACTTGGTGGGTCTTGTTACTAAGACATCTCTTGAAATTATTATTAATTTATTTATATAAATTTCAATGATCAATTTTATGTATTTTAAAGTTTTTTAATTCACAAATCTGTATGATTACTGTAATATATCATTATATAAATTAGATAGATTCAAAATCGAAATTTTAGTTAACTATGAGTACTTGATCACATTTTTTAATAAATTATAATTTTACACAAAATTTTAATAATATAAGTTTACATTATTGGAAACAAAACAATTTTAAAGTTCTAATTCAGAAAAATGGGTTTATGATATGAAAATAAATATTGAAAATTCTAAAAAATAGATTCAAGAAATCTAGAAACTCATTTAACCCACTATCTCTCAAATTTGGTCTATGTTTTTCTTCAGTCTGATAGCAACTAATTAATTTTGTTTCCAATGAGTATAATTAACTAACCAATTCATAGAAAACTTAGTTTGTAGAATTATACAATTTAATTAATAAGCTATAAATATTAGAAAGAATCATGAGGTTTCAAATATCAATGCTATTTGATTATGTTAGAATATTATGAATTAATTAACAGAAAGTATGTTATATTGATAAGTTATGAAAATTACGCCATTAATTTATAATTAAATAATGCATCATGTTTTTGATTAAATTTACAACATCCACCCATATTATCTAATTTAATACGCACTTAGTTGAGTATAAGCTGTAATTTTATAATGATTAAATGGTTTAAATAATATGTCTGAAACAACTTAATGGATTTATAAGGGCAAAGAAGTTTTAAAACCAATTGTGGAAACTCAACTCATTGGAGTGTCAAGAGCAATCTTAGGATTACCAATGGATCATTTCTTTGATCGCTTTAAAACTTTGATCTAGGCTTCCTAAAATAGCAATTTTAAACAAGTAAACATTTAGAGCAATAATAGCTATTTCTTGAAAGTTATTATCGAAATGGAATATTTCGTGGAATATTTGCAGGGTTCTCATCATAAATAAGCATTTAATTATTTAAATAATACTATAGGTAAATTTGTAAGTATATTTAGATGGCCTATGATGATTTTTATTCCAAAGTTTTATATGGAAGCATTACCTATAAAGATTAAAGAGTCTGCTCCTGCACTTCATAAAGGATTGGCAGGAATAACGATTGCTTTATTTGAATCCCTTGTAACTTGCCCATTTGAGAGAGTTAAATGTTAATTAATGACTTAATAATAATCAAAATCAGGTAGTAGATTTCAGAAATATTCTTAGTTCTAAAATATATGTGGTAACATGATGGAGGAATCAAAGGATTTACTAGAGATTTATTTACTGGGATGGAAGTCATGGTACTGAAATAAGTTGTTTCTTGGACAAATTATTTATATTGGGATCATAGGGTTAGATATTATTTCAAAGAACGTCCATCATCAAAATTGACAGTTTAAGAGATTATTCTTTGTTCTATTCTTACAGCAATTCCCAATATCATCATTGTTTAACCGTTTGATATGATTAAAACATAATTTTAAATGGAAAATAATCATTAAATAAAACATCTATCAATTTAGAATGCATTTAAAAAAGTGTATTTAGAAAAAGGAATATCTGGTTTTTATGCTGGTTGGTAGATGAGATTTTGTTAATTCATTTTCTAAGCATTACTTACAACTCCTGTTATGGATTACTTAGAAAGATAACATGGTATCCCAGTAGAAGTTTTGTGATCATTTATATGTAATTTATTTTATACTGAATGGTAAATTTACAAAATCTATTTAATTATGAATTTTTGAGTACTGTTTCAACCGATTCTGAAGTATTCCTAAATTAATTATATTATATATAATAATGAATATTTGGAACCATATGTTTAAAATGTTAGTTATCACTCAATTAATAAATTATATCAAATAACGAAATAGTTTAATTTGAGAGAATAGTAAGCTTATTTCATTAATATCGAATAGAATTATAATTATTTGATTAACTTTAATAAGAAAAACCAGTCTATATGAATCTTTTGAAAATTCAAATAATTAAAAAAATAGTTTGAAGATAAGTTAAAATTAAAAAAATCAAAGACTGGGACAATTAAAGCAAGATTGTATTGATGTTGAATTGCCATAATTTTAAATCATTAATCATCTGGATCTGCTTGTTATTCTTATCCATCCTAACCTTCTTGTCCTTCAACTTTTTCTGGTTCAGGTGGTTTTGGTGGATTTTTAGGATTTGGTTCAGGAAATTCTTATTTATCTTCTGGTTCCAATTATAAGTCATTGTTTTGAATGGGAACATAGGCAGCTTAAGTATCTCTGAATCCATAACCAACATAAAAAAATGCCCATTGATTTTACTAAAATAATTTGTGTTAATAATACATTGGCTACTGTAACAGCTCCGCTCCATGTATAGTTTTTAAGTATTACAGTTGCATAGACATTGTTACCAGAATTCTCATCTTTAGGACTATATGTCATTTAATCTCCAACAGTTTTAATTAACCAATTAGTTTAATAAAGTGGTTCAAGTGGACGATCTTCAGCAATACCCTTTAATCTTGTTGTTTCACCTTCAAGATCTTGATTAGCGTCAAGTAAAGCAGTTTTTGCTTCTTCAGATAATCCATCTGTATATAATGTAATTCTTCCTTATTTCAAAATTTGTGCAGGAACATGAACCCAACTATCTGGATTTTACAATTCTGCGAATTCAGGAATTTTAAATTCTTCTGCAAATTCCAATTCCTTGGCTAAATAGATAATTTATAAATTTACGATTATTATTATTATCCTCTTTTTATTAATAAAGTCCTCTTGGTGCAATTAGATTAGCATGTAAAATCCTTACTAGTTATGCTTTTAAATAATGTTTTCTTTTCCAGGAAAAGGAGGATAAGTTTTTAATTCTTGATTCAAATTTCCTGTACAAACATATTTTATTTCTCTAGCCACTTTAATTTATTCTGGAGTTACTAATGGTAATTCATTCCAGTCAGTCAATACTATTGATTAAAGTGTTAATTACTATCATTAGTAACCCAATATGTATAATAATTTACACCATCTCCTCTAGGTTCAGCATTTGGAGCTAAATAATCTGTAGGTAATTTAGGGACTACTCCTCTGGCAACATAATAATCGGAATTTCTGCAAAGTATTTTTCCAAAGAATGTCATTTCATTTGCATTAGTTTCAATCTGAAAATATATATTGATATTTACACTTAATTACTTTATGCTTAATTGGATCTAGTAGGTTTCTTCTTCTCCAAAACCATAACCTGCAGCTTCTAATAATCTAGAAGAGGCAACAAAGTCTTATAATATAGTAGGCATTTATGCAACTGTTTGACCCTACAATTCAATAGCGAATATACTTTTAGTAATTGTGAAACTCTTTTTACCCAATCAGCAAATTCAGGGATTTTATCTCTAAGATTATTTACTTCACTTTCAGATGACAATTTTTTGAAAAGAAATCTATTTTTTTTTGTGAAATCTGATAAGAGTTCGATTGAGTTCATATCCTTATGATTACTTTACAAGACTTCATTAATGAAGTTGTTGATGTGATCAAAAAGTGTAACACCATTGACATCTGTGTGAGATTTCAAAACCTATGATAATTTACTCATTAATATATTTATAATTAAATTTCATATCAGTTATTTAAATCGTCAAAATAGGAATGCTTTAAAGCTTCTTCTGCTGTAATTCTTGCATAAGGATCATAAACAATCATTTTAGCAAGGAGATCTAATCCTAATGGACATAAATTTGTAATATCTCTCCCTAGTGTAGAAGCTGGGTTATTAGGAGTTGGCCATCTTGGAAAAGTACTCTTGAAATCAGGTAAAGTGCTAACTCCTGGCCATGTGGACTCTTTCGGAGTTCCCATAATCTTAAATATCTTGAATAACTAATCAATCTCAGAATCTCCGCAAAATAATGGACGTTTCTAGGCCATTTCAGCAAATATACAACCTAAAGACCATATATCTACTGGAGTAGAGTATTATCTCTATCCAAGTAGAATTTCTGGGGCTCTGTACCATAATGTTATAACTTCATGGGTATAGGTTTTTAAAGGTAAACCAAATGCTCTTGCCAATCCAAAATCTGCAATTTAGGTATTTTATTATTTTATGTCCACCAAAATATTTTAAGGCTTTAAATCTCTATGAATTACTCGATTTTAATGACAATAATTTAGAGCTTATAACATTTAGTGAATAAATTTCTTCACTTAAACTTTATCTAACTAAGGTACACTTTCCATATACTTCTTTAAGTCTAAATCCACAAAGTCAAAGATTAAATACAATTTTGAGTCGTCATAAACTACATCTTTTAGAGGCACAATATTTGGATGTTAGACCTGGTATTTTTTAAATTCTTACTTCTTTCAATAATGAAATCTCTCTAATAGCAGTTGACGGAACTCCTTCATCTTCATGATCCATCCGTATTTTCTTTAATGCCACTATTTCTCCAGTTTGATTATCTCTGGCCTTATAAACTAATCCATAGGTTCCTTCCCCTATTTTCTCTAATTTCTAATATCTCTCTTCACTTTATACAAAATCCATTAATAACTGCAATTCGTTAATTTTAATTATTATATTGCTACTAAAACACTTTAAAGTTTATTTATTATTATTTTTATTCATCTATTTCCTACTGCTTATCTCTAATATTGATAGTAGGATGCTAAAAAAATTATAAATTACTAAAATCATATAATATGAATTTGATATTTAGTTGAACTTATTGTTACTGTAGTCTACATCATTTTTATTGCTTCTTTAAATAAAAATTTGCACATTGAGATCACGGTTAAATTCTTACAGCTTTTAAAATTAAAGTTTCATTACTTAATGTTTAGTTTTTAATCATAACTTGTTTATTAGCCATTTTTATGATTGCTGCAATAATTTATTTATCTTTATAGGTCACAACCATTTATCTATAATAATATTATTTTATAACTTCAAGTTTTTCTATTTGCACTCAATTTCATAGTATTATTAATTCTTCTCATTTTATGTAAGCTAATAAATTTCAGTCTTGTGATACACACTCAAATTTAACATTCTCTATTTCTACAGTTAAATCTTAAAAGCTTTAAATTTTTGTCTTAAAATTTAAAGCTTATTAATGATATGATTTTTGATTTATTCAATGTCAGCAATCTATAAAGGGTCTTAATATGATATATATTTCAATTATGTTTTGAACCTATTCATATTTTCTTATCAAAATATTTCCTCTCAATTAGTTCCTGTTTAATTATAATCACATATTCTTAACTAGGATCTTTAAATCTAGAAGATAAAATTAATATATTTTATTATTTAAAATTTATAATCACTGATAATTCAATTCAATTAAAGCTTATCTGAATATATTATCATATTTGATTTCAGGTAAATAATTATAATTACTTTTCAATTAATATAAAAAATAATAATATTATGTGATATAATTATTCATTTTATGATTTGTTTATCTACTCAAAACAAGAAAATAGTTATGAAATTTTGAAATTTATTCCAATTTTGTTTTTGCATTACCTTCCAAATTATTTATAAACATTTAAAATAAAATATTTATATCAAGTTGATCAATATCATGAATAATTATTAATATATGTATGAATTACTGCAAATAAACTATAGGTCTAAGAAATAGTCTTCATAATTAAAATCTTAGTATTTATTTATTTTGTTTATATAAAATCAGTTTCAGTTCTATTGCACTCATTATTATCTTGCTTGTGCTTTTTCTGGGTTATTCTAGAGCAAATAGTTAGCTATAAATTCAATAGGATTAGGAGGTCTTAATATTTAAGATAAACTCACCTCACTTTTGCTACTTCAGTCATGGCCTATAGTAGATGTGGTACAACAGTTTAATCCAAGTAATTTCTAATTGGTAGGGCTTACAATTATTTCATTTTCTAAAAGAATAAATTAGATTATTGTACCTCCTCTTCACTTGACATATATTTTTTTTTGAAATTTAATTAATATCATTTAATTAATAAAAGATAATAATGTATATATTGAAAACTTGCAATATATTTGAATTTTAAACATTATGAAAAATGTTCAATTCTGAATAATACATTAGAATCTAAGCAGTTTCTCAATTTATCATAAAATAAAGTCAAATAAAATAAAAAGTACTTATAATAAAATATCCTTTAATTACTTTTTATTATTTAACCTTTTTTTCATGATCAAACTATTCTAATAAAATAACATGAATTGAAACAATTTTTATTTTTAGAATTCTGAACTAATTAAGATGCCTAATAAAATTCAAACCTATTATCCATTTTTTAATTTAATTCGTTTTAAATAATGAAGTGGAGATATTATTTTACCTAAATAGATAATTATAAAGAGAATAAATTTTGATATCATATTTTCAATATTATTAAAACCAATAATCTCATCCTTAAATTCAAACTCAAACCATAAAAATTAATAAAATTAGAATTTATGTGCTAATTCAATATATTATTTAAATTTTAAGACGATTTGTGAATTATCAATATTAAATTTCAATCAAATTGGAATGTTATCTCATATTCAAATTGATCATTAATTTTATTAAGCAAAGAATACTATTAAGTTTGTTGATCATTAATGGATGAATTCTATTAGAAAGTAAGCCAAATTAATTTGTGTATAGTGCATACCTATGTACAATATCATATATTAGAATAAATATTTAATCATAATTAATTAAAGAACTTCATTCAATCTCTTAATGGGTATTGAGCTTATTTATTTCCTCAAATAGTTCTTCAAATACCCATGATTGGGATTCAGATATTGCTTTAATTGAAGATAGCTATTCTTCTACTTCTACAGGATCATTTTGGATTAATTCAATCAGTTATTATTAATCCTAACGTTTACATTTGTGCTTAGTTCTTTTTTTCTTAACTCCCTTTTCAGAATGATTTTAGATATATTTTTCACCTACTTCGCTCACTATCACCTTTCGAATTTTATTGCATAATTATTCTATAGAGTTAGATGATTCTTCTTGATTTTAAGATGAAACCTTCCTTTTCGATAGCATTCTCTCTTATAATAATTATAAATTTAATAAATTACAATAGATTACTAACTTAATCTAACATAATTAAAATCAAAAAAATTAATTTATAATAATATAATCACAGAAGAACAGAGCTCAATACATCTTTAACACTTTTGAATAAGAATTCAAAATATCAACAATAATTTATGAAAATTGAACATCTTCCCTGCAAATTTTAATTCCCTAACTTTCTGGGAATTTTAACAATGCTTCATTCAATTCTTTTATTTTTTCACTATTGATAAATAATAATAATTTTTTTACATTAAATGAGATTTCTCATGACATTTTTTTTAGTCAATCAATAATAATATCTACCAAAATACTATCTTAATCAAATGAACTTATTTATTCTCAATTAAACTTTTGGTTAGCTCCTTTATATTCATATTAAATAGAATTTGATTAATTTCATTTAGATTAACTGAATCTTATCTCATTGATAAATATGCTTATTAAAATATTTCAATCAATTAGAATCGATAAAAATATTTATATTATTTAGATTCTTTTGCACAGCTCTTAATTTTGGAATGTAAGTTTTCAAGATTTTTTGCTTATAATTATCTTTTTTCAATTTATGATCCTAATTTAATAATACAGTATTAATTGACAATTAAACAACTTAGTATAAATACAATTTATGTTTCATGATATAAATAAATTGCTGTTTCTACAAGGATATCAGAATTTTAATTTATTAATTGTTTCAAATAAACACTCATTTCATCTAATTTCAAAATTAAAATAGTATGACAATCATTAATTTAATTCATTGTATATGATTTTTCTAATTATTATTAAAATTCTTTTAATGAATTGTGTAAATTCTTTTCAAAGAATAAATTAATCATTTCATTTGTAATATTTAGTAATTCCTCTTTTCCAAAGATAATTTCTAGATTATCTTTAACATTTTTTTCATTCAAAACCTATGTAACATGATTAGATTTTTATAATAAATTAGCAATAGCTTCTATATTATAGGAACAAACACTCATTATTAAACAAGAAATAAGAGGATGCTTATTTTATGTGTAATTAACAAGATTATCAATAACAAATTTTTTTTGTTTCTCAAACTAAGTATTGTTTTATGTTTTCATCTCCAATTCTGTAAGAACTGTATCTAATATAAAATATTCTACTTATGAAAGACATTGATTTTAATACTTATATAGTTCACTCAAAATGTAATCATATCTTTACAAAATGATATTTATTCTAATACTTACCGTAGATTATGGTATGGTTTCATGAAGATCTATAAGTTTCCAATGAAAAAAAGCTTTTCGTGATTCTTAATCAGATCTTTCATATACAACAAATTCATCAGAACAATGAGTAGTTTTTAATGTTAACCATATATAGAAGTCTCTATCTTTTTAAAATTAAGTTTATTCAAATATATCATAAGCATCACTAACATCTAATAATAACCAATAACATTATTGCAATAATATATCACAACATTATTGTCTTGATTTCTCTTCAACATCATTTTAATTCAAAATTTCTTATTTTTATAAATCAAAAAAACTTAAAAATTACTAAGCAATTCTTTAATCACTTGATATTAATCCAGATAGAATCTTTTATGCTTCATTAACTTTTCCACATCTCATCAATAAAAATAAGATTCCACTTGGAAAGAACTATCCTATTTAATACAATTCAGTTGTTTATAAATAAGGAAGGTAAAACTCTTTGAATTTTCGATTTAAATTTTATAAGTCTAAATGACCAATTTATTTGAGCATATCACTTTCTAAATTGGATACTGTATTGCGAATTATCTTCTCGCTATATGTTTAATTAAATATGTATACCATTTTTGTTATTAATTTAATGTATTTGATATATTTTTAAATTAATCTGCTAATAATCTCATCTCCACATTATGGGTTGTTTCGAAAACCTCCAATGTTCTAAACAATTTCTCATATATTTATAAATCATTCTTATTTTTGATAAAATTTAAAAGCACTTAATATAAATGATTGTCTATAAATAATTTTTCCAGAATTGCTTCATTATATTAATTTAGTTAAATTTCATGTGAAACTAATTTTTCAGTTCTATTTGAAGAAGTAAGAATATCTATTAATCTTTCTTTTTATCTTATATTTGTCTTTAGCTCTGTCTTATAAAATGAATTATATATCTAATTTATTTATTTGAAGTATTTTACTTATTTATTTTTTTAGAACTCTTGTTAAATTTATGAAAAATTTCTAAAATTATCAATTTTAATGCTAGAATGATATTACTCTTATTTCTTTTTCATTTCCTAATTAATCCTATCTCCCAACCTTTTAATATGATCACTCAGATAATCAACATTGCTTTAATTTAGATGAGATTTTTTGAAGAGGTAATCCACCTTTAATCCAATATCTTCAATCATAAAGTCTAACTTATGTATTGTTAATTACTTTGTGTTTTTTTAAGCTTTATTGGTAAATTAAAAATGTTTGAGATTCTTTTTCTTAGATGATCTGTCTATTATGCTATCATTGTTAATTCTTAATCCTACGCTTATTTATTTTACTATGTCTATTCTTTATTTTGTGCTATCTATTTCAAAACTTAAGTAGTCGCCATATTAGTATTAGAAGTGACACCAACTCCTACATTCACCCTATAACTACTTTATTGCATTTTTTTATATTTTAAATTAATCAAATAATTTATTCATTTATTTATTATCTATACATAAATACCCTCAATTTCAAAGTATTCTTTAATTAAATTAATATTTTATTAAGTATTCTTTAAAATATAAGTTTAAACTCAAAAGAGATATGTTTAAGAATATAATTGAGGATTTTATCTTTATTTATTTAAAATATTTTTTATTTGGAAGACAAAGTTTGTGAAAAATATATTTTTATGTTTTTAAGCTACTCTTAGTATGTTTATAAGATTTTGGCAATATAAGATAGAATAGAAAAAATAGAAGAGATAGAATATATATAATAATAATATTTCTGAAATCATACAAAACAAAAAAATTGCTATAATTCTTATGCTTTTTAAATGAAAGACTGATTTTCCTAATAATATTATTATTAACAGTATCTATCATTAAGATATTTATATGAAGGGTATGTTTAATGACTTTTTATATATAATCAGCATCAAATATATGCAATGACTCCATTAATTTCTTTACAATTTTTAAGTTTTGCTTTAATTCTTAATCTAAAGAAGGATTAATCAAATTTTACTTTTCTGAATATTTAACATCTTTTCCTTATAATGTAACTTTACAATATTCTGCATCTTCATTCATTTTTTCTGGGTTTGGACAAACATTAGGTATTTTAGTTTCTTTTGAGTCAACATAATCAACATTAATTCTTGGATCTTTCTATTATACAAAGTATCTGAGTCTTGAAAATTAAAATGCTTATCTAATTGTCTTCACAATATTCATAATTAAATTTATACAAATTATGTCAAACTTAATTTGTTGAGATAATAATAATTATTAACAAGAATGATTGCAATAGTATAAACTCCAAGTACTGTACCTTCAACTAGATAAAGTAAAACAGTAACACATTGATTGCACCTTAATTAGCCTGGAGAATATAATCACTTCAGAAGAATATTAAAAACAAGGTAGAGATTCCCATCAAGTTCTGATTGTAAATTTAGGAAATCTGAAAGTAGTCCATTAAAAAAATAAAGTGTTAATTAAACAATAGAGAAGAAAGTTGTTCTTACTTTGTAAGATAGACCTAAAACATAATCAGATTTACCTTAAAGAACTCCTGAATATTATAACTTATTTAATTTACCCTATAAGAATTACAAATATTAAAGACCTCCTGGATAAATTAATGTTGAGGAGTATTTAGAAGGAACATATAAATTAGGTAAAATTATTGGAATATGGGATAAAAATATATTGCATAACAAATTAAATGTGAATAAGTATGTGTTTGTGATTGTATTAGTTTAGTCTTTAAATAAAGAGGAGTAATTATACTTCAGATCATCTCATAAAGGCAAGAAAACCATAAGGACCTTCTAGTTGTTTAGAAACTATATACATAGCTAAACTATAATTGGATAATGAATAATCTCAAGAAACATTAATTAAAATGAAGTCTATGGAAGATACTCTAAAATAAGATATTCAAAAATATATTGTTGAAGGATCAACTAATCCACTTTAAATAAAATTTCCATCATAATCTTATATTTTAAATAGATGGACTAGACAATCAATTGGTTAAGAGGCATCTTAATGTTCAAAATGTGAATTGATTCCCAAATTTACATTCTAAAAAAATTAAGTAAATAATAGTGTAGAATCATTAAGAAGATCAATGATTCAATTTCAATCATATGACAATTCTTCATAAATTACAGAATTACCATAAACAATTAAATTTTATAAATTTGAGTAAAGTATTATTATTGATAGAGCAGTCCAAAAATTAATTCAATTTTGCATCTTTATAAAACTAAAGGAATGACAATTCTATCTCTAAAAGAAAGTTTCAAATGTTTAAAGAAACCAATAATAGGCGATAGACTATTACTAAGTATTGATTTGAGTCCTTTTAATAATGATGAAAAAGTGTCATACAAATAATTTTGTCACTTTATAAGAGTCTACATTCACAAAAAAGCAATTTTAAAGGAAATGATAGATAGTGTACTGAGTGTAAGTAAATTAATTAATAATAATAGTTTTATGACCCAGATAAATAATTAAAAGTGACAAATAGAGAGTTTATTAATATAAATAGGATACTTTGTGAATAATTTAAGGAGAAACATCCAACAGTTAAACCAATCTATCAAGAATTAATATAAAACTTTAGATTGTCGAAAGTAATAAGTGATGAACATGATACTTATTTTGATTAATAAGCATTTAAACATGTTTTCATATCAAATTAAATGAACATCTAGGATATTATAGAATTGATTAGTGATGAGTGATTAATTAATAAATAAATTAAATTTTATAAACATGATGAAAGTATAATTCATAAGTATTTTAGATAGAAGAAGTGAAATCAACAACCAAAACCTAAAGAATTGCACATCATAGTCATATAAAAGGATTGGGATTACAGGATGATGGAACTGCATTAGAAAATGCATCTGGTATGGTTGGATAATAAATAGCAAGAGAGGTATTTAAAGAAATAAATTTAATGAAAAGGCAGCAGGAATATTTGTTGATTTGGTTAAATCTAAAAAACTTGCTGGAAGAGCATTATTAATGGCAGGACCACCAGGAACTGGAAAAACTGCCATAGCATTGGCAGTAGCTTAAGAATTGGGATCTAAAGTTCCATTTTATCCTATGGTTGGGTCAGAAGTTTATTCAGCTGAAGTGAAAAAGACAGAAGTGCTTATGTCTAATTTCAGGAGAGCTATTGGTTTAAGAATTAAGGAAACCAAAGAAGTTTGGGAAGGAGAAGTATTTGAATTAAAAACAGAAGAAAAAGATGATTAGACAGGGTATGATTATGATCAATAAATTAGTTATGGAAAAGTAGTATCAGCTGTAGTAATAACTCTGAAAACATCTAAAGGATCTAAAACATTAAAATTAGATCCATCCATACATGAAAATTTGACAAGAGAAAAGGTCACTATTGGTGATGTCATTTATATAGAAGCTAATAGTGGAAATGTCAAAAGAGTAGGAAGGTGTGATGTTTATAATAGTGAATATGATCTAGAAGCAGAAGAATATGTTCCATTACCTAAAGGAGATGTTCATAAAAAGAAGGAGATTGTCTAAGATGTGACACTACATGATTTGGATGTTGCTAATGCAAAACCTTAAGGAGGTCATGATTTTGTTTCTCTTATGAATTAAATGAATAAAAAGAAGAAAACTGATATCACAGATAAGCTGAGAGGAGAAATTAATAAAGTAGTACAGCAAATATATAGATTAAGGAGTTGCAGAATTAGTTCCTGGAGTTTTATTTATTGATGAATGTCACATGCTTGATATAGAAGCATTCACATTCTTGAATAGAGCCTTAGAATCTACTCTAGCTCCTATTGTAATATTGGCTACTAATAGAGGTTATTCTTAATTAGAGGCACTGATATCAGCAGTCCTCATGGATTACCAATTGATCTCTTAGACAGGTATTAAAATAATTTATTATATTAAGATTATTGATCATTAGAACTACACCATATAACTTAGAGGACATTATTAAAATATTAGCAATCAGAGCATAGACTGAAGGACTTAAGATAACAGAAGAAGCCTTATAAGAGTTGAGTAGCATTGGTAATCAAACATCTTTAAGGTATTTAATAATTATATTAACTTAGATTTGCTATCCTATTACTGACCCCTGCAAATATATTATCTTAAACTTCTGGTAGAGAAGAAATTGCCATATAGGATATTAAGGAAGTTCATGAACTTTTCTTACATGCAAAATAAAGTGCTAAAATTTTAGAATAATAAGCAGATAAATATATTAGTTGAGTTTTATATTTAATATTATATCAGTATTATGTATATAATGCAAATTCTTCTTTATTAATCAAGAATTGTTGATTATATTAAAATTACTACTAAAATAATTATTATTCATTTAATGAATACTGTCAAATTTCGTAATCGAATTTAATCCTTCTAGGAATTAAAAAGTAATAATAACAGAATTAATGGATAATTCAGCTAACCTAATTAATTAAGCTCAAGCATTTTATTATAAACACATGAACAACATTCATTTCCAAAAGCTAAAAGATTTCCATCTGTTTCTAGATAAACAACACCTAAGATGATCTTATTAAGCGATACAAAAACAAAAAGGTCAGCATCCTTTGGATTTGGTACAAAATATATTAAACCTTTGGAATTGGAAAGAAGAGATAAACTAAATCCAGCACCTGGGGACTATTAACTAAATATATTGCCAAATAAAAAATCATTTTCGTTTGGAAATAAGTTTGTGTAAAATGATCATTAAGTAGTGCCAGGTCCTGGATAATATTAGTATAAACTACAATCAAAAACTCCATAATTTAGCATATATGAAAAAATAATGTATCTTTAGTATAAAAATGTTTAGTGATAAATAAGTTTTACCCAAGTAATAAGCGTCCTTTGTTACATACAATCCAAAAGAAGCTTTGACTTTGAATTAAAGATTTAATCAGATATCCTTTGGTATAGGAGACAGACCAAAATAAACTTTCAATGAATAAATTCCTGGTCCAGGATCTTATCAGTGTAAGTCCCTATTTGATTTGATTTGTGAAAAAAGAAAGTAAAAGGCCTCCACTTGAGACATTAATAATACTTGATTTTTATAATTTTCTTTAAAAATTTTCCATACCCAAACAATGTAAAAATAATTCACAAATATTTATTTAACCCATTCTATTCAATTAAACTCAAATATTCATTTCTAATGTTGACTCCAATTTATCCTATAGCACTTTAAGTTCCATTATAAAGTCCACAATTATCAAAGACTTATAACATGTCTGTATGGAATTCTCTGTAGTTTTTATATGCATTAACATTTAATTTATTCTTTTTGTTTGTAATATATTTTTACTTTTATTGTTCCAAAATCCATTGGTTTTTTTACAATATCAAAGTAATCTGTAATATGAAATTCTTTTTGGTCAACTGGTTTATGGAAAAAGTAAGCTCCTTTTGCTTTCCAAATTTATGCTTTTAATTCATAAATACTTAAATATACCTATAATTTTTTTAGCCTATTTTTCCCAAGTTTCATCTTCTTTACTTTAATTTATCATATTTTCATCTATAAAATCATCTGCATTTAAAATAAGGGATGCTATTTCAGGATATTAAATTGAAAATTGTTAAAAATCCTCATTTGTTAATTCTCTTTAATATCCTTTGTCATCAGTATGTAAAATTTTATATTACTATTTGGGAACATCTTTTTGCTTTTTCTTATTCTATTTCTATTCTCCTCCTTTAACACTCTCTTCCTTTTTTTGATTAACATCTTCCTTTTATTTTTGCATACTAGCAGTAATCAAATCAATAACTTCTTTTTTTTATGATTGTTTAGCAAAATAAAGGGCTGTTTTTTTTTTATTATCTTGATGATTAATAGGACATCCAGCCTAATTTTTATGACTATTTTTACATCTATCAATAATTTACATGCCTCATAATGTCCTTTACTTGCTGCATAAAATAAGGCTGTCTAACATGATAATGTGTCTAAATGTGCTACATCACTGCCTAATTTTATAAATCTAATTAATTGAAAAATAAGATTACCTTGAAACAATGTCAACTCTATTTTCTCTTGAAGCATAGAACAAAGGAGTTTATCCATATGAATCAGTATCAGAAATATTGATTCCTTATGATACTAAATAATCAAATAATTTTGTCCTTCCATCTCTACAAACATAAAAAAGGATGGATTATTTTAGGTTGTCTTTATAATTTATATTTGCTCCCAATTCACATAAGAGCTTTAATAATTGCAATGCAACATCTTCATCTGAACCTATTATTGCTATAAATGTTGAAATTTATCGAGTCTATGGATCAATTCGATTAACTAAATCAATATCTTTTTGATAAGTGGCTAAGTTAAATTAAATCAATTTGCATACATAATATTTACTTAACCTTTTCTATGTTCTAAAAATGCAAAGCTTATCGAAATTCTGCATATGTTGAATAAATTTATTCAGATGTGAGTTTTTAAGTTGGGATTTCTTATTCTATGGGTTAGAGTAATTCTTGAAACTAATTAATGTCTATTTAGATAATGCTAATACCTATTTCTTATGTAATCTATGAAACAATTGAATTAATCTATGACTGATTATAATTTAAACTTTGTAAAATAGTAACTACTTGATCTGAATTTACCTTCTCATTTATAGCAGCCATTCTAAATCTAGTGAGGGCTGTTTGAAGGAAATTTTAATGATTCATATTCATTAAATTTAATAATGAATGAAATTCCTCCAATAATTAACTTATATTATTGAATTCATATATGTTTGTAATATTATATAATTTTATTTGACAAACTATTTTTATATTCTAATTATATTCAATTAATTAAAGAATATTAAATATAAATATATACATTCCAATAAATCAAACAAATCAATGTTGTTTTGCATATGTCAATGTGTAATCTTTAGCTTTCATTAGTATTTAGGCTTATTTTTTCCATTAATTGGCAGCTTCATTGTTATCATGGATAATTCTTGATTTATGAAAATTATAATATAGGATTAGCTGAGCACCTATATTGAAAGTAAAATTGATCTTGTTAATAATGCAGGAGATAATTTTTCTTTAACACATCCAAACAAGTTCTTCTTAAATTGTCAATATTTAGATGATAGATCTTAGTATTGAATAAGCATTTTGGAGGAGACTAAAATATACTCAATATGTATATCTTAGGATAATCATCTGGTAATATTAATTCTACATCAAAACTCTTCCCTCATATTGGTTATTGGGAAGCCCAGTAATTATTACATAAAAAAGTTTGAGTTTTCCAAGGATCAGGAGTTACTTCAAAACCTTAAACCTTATCTCTTTCTAAATTTTGAATATCTTTTAAGATTCTTGGAGTTGGACAAGCTATTTATTTTAGAAATTAGAAATAAAATTCTAATTTTAATGAATATTAATTAGATTCTCAACATTTCTATAATAAACATTCTTTTAATTAAAGACCCTATAACAAATATTTTCTCTATTATAATAAATGATGTTGATTAAAAATTATACCAAAACTCTCGGATATATTGACAATATAAGTCTGATTTTATATTTTAATAATGATGTCTTTATTAAATTAATCAAATAAAAAAGAGATAAAACATTGTTATTCTAAATAAAGTCTGAAATTTTATGAATAAATAAAATTTTATTGCATAATGTATATTTTAGTATGATTTTTTTTTAAGCATATTTTACCATTTTTAAATGATATTTAAATTTTAATATGTATTAAGTTCGCTTGAAAAAACTGAATGTTTTAATTATAAATCTAATTGGAGATGAAATTTATTCAATAAATAAATTTATTTTACCTTATTGATAATGAATTACTCACCATTGAGATAAAAAGGATCATACAATGTTGGATAATCTAGGATGTCCTAAGACTTGAAGCCTAACCTCAAACAACAAAATGCATTCCAAAAATAGCAACAAATAAACTCTACTTATCATTAAGTACAGTAGTCTTCAATACTAGCAAAATTAGTCTTAAAACCTGTAAGTACAGGTCACTACATAATAACAAAAGACTGTTACTTAGTAGTCATTCCAATAGACTAGATCAGTGAGAGTCAATTAAGTATCAACGAGATCAATTCATTAATAAGTACTTATAATTTTTAATTTTAGGTTGAATCCCAAGTATCTGTAAATAATATTATTGTGTCACCTCAATAATAGCCTCTAAAATAATCCTAATAAATTAGATTAGAAGGTCCAAGATCATTAAGGAATTATATCACTTCATCTCCTCAAGGACCTTTATCACATAAATCTAACAAGAGCTTTTCACTTTCAAGACCTGCATTTGTTGAATACTATCCTCCAGTATATATGCCTCATGTTGAACCAATCTATAAATAAACAATTATAGAAAATCCAATTAAAGTGGTCGACTTAATAAAGTTTGAAGAAATGTGGAGTAAAAGAATGAAAGGAATTGAGTAAATGCTTGAGATAAAAAACTAAACAATTGTCTAATCTGAAAACTTTGAATTAAAAGCATCAAACAATAATGATAGTTAGACAATTATAGATTTATAAACTGAACTTTTTAGAACAAAAACTTAATTGTAAGATAGTGAGACATAAATAACTTTATTGAAATAATAATTGTAAAATTCTAGAGAACAGATTGAATTTGAAAGCAGTATTATTTTTCAATAAATTTTAGAACAAAACAGAAATGCCTCCAATATGTTGACATCAGAACTATAAATAAAAATTACTACTTTACAATAAACTATTGTTAATTTATAATTAGATTTAAAATCAGTTTAAGAAATGGTAGAGAAATATAAATTGGAAAACTTTTAATTAAAATCTGATCTTCAGAAGAATCTAACTATATTGAATGGAAAAGACGAAATCATAATGAAATTAAAATAATAATTAAAATCTTCTGTTGATTAATATAATTTAGATGCATGTAACTTTTTATTTTAAAATAAGAATCTGGCTAGAATACTTCCTAATAAATAATATCTGAGTTATAATTTAAGTTGAATTCCCTTTAATAAACAATAACAAGTTAATAATTAAATATGAACTCAAAAGATGATTAACTTGAAAAGTTGAGAATGGATATCAACAAACTTAAAATAGAAAAATAGTAAATCTAAGATTTATGTAATGAAAAAGATAATACAATATCAAAATTATAAATGGAATTAAATGAGCTTTATTAATAAGTGGATTAATTGACTGAAGAAATAACAACAACTTAGTCAATCAAAACTTATGAGGAAGAAGCAAAAATATGGAAACAAAAGTTCAAGGAATTAAATGATACATATCATGCATGTTAAGAAAAATTAATGGTAAAAGAAGCAGAATATGAATCTTTGACTAAATAATAAAGTCAATAGAAAATAGTAACTTCAACTACTGTTATTAAATAAAATAGTTCACGCGCTATCATTAATGTAATTATTTTTATATATCAAAGAATTCTGAATATACATCAAACAGTTTGACATTAAATGAGTTTGATAAATTGTAAAACATTCAAAAACCACTTATGATGTGATATTTAATAGTGTTAACATATAATGTTATATTTATAAATTGTATAGAAAATTCATTTTTTGTTCTTCTTTGTTGATGTGAAATCTACATAAAAATTATGCAAATATAAATACTTTATCCATCAACATCTTTTAGAACTAGTTTAGCCATATCATGAAATTCATTATAATTTAGAAATTTTTAAAAGTCTGATGCTTCATCATTTCCAGAAGATGGTAGTACAGATGATTAATTTAATTATTATTTTGACTTAAATTCTTTGGTTGGTATTTCTTCCAATAGTAATCCAGTTATAAATTTATTTTAATTTAAACCATCTCTTTTAATTTTATTTGATTTAAATAATACTAACATATTTATATATCCTTCCAATTCAGCTAATAATAAAATTAAGAAATTTAACCTAAATATTGATCAATATTAGATTCATTTAATTGAAATCCACCTTAAAATGTATAAACTCTAGTTGGATCAAGGTTAAACTTGGTTTTAATGAATTTTTGTAAAATATTCTCAATAATTGGTTGGATCTGGGATAATTTATTACTAAATTAATCAATCTCATTTTATCTTTTGATATTTGTCATTGTTATACTTTTAATCAATTATTTTTTATATTTATTTTCTCTTTCTTTCACCATCTGGAGTTGCTTATAAAATTCTCTATCTTTCTAGGTTTTCTTTTTCTTAGATTTCACACTTTTCCTTTAGTTCTTCATTTGTATCTTCTAGAGCATCTATTTCTTAGTTTAGAACATCTACATATGTCCATAATGAATAATTTTATTCTTCACTTTTTATAAAATTATTTTTAATTTCTTCAATATCAGTTAATCCAGTTGCTTCTTTAATTTAATTAAATGCTTCATCTACAATTCTCATATTTCTTTAATAAGTATCAATCATTTTAACTTTTTCTTTATTGTTAGCAATTATTCTTTATAATCTTCTTTTTAATAATGTTCCTGTATCAAAAGTAGAATAATTTGTTGCCTTAAGTCTATTAGTTTTTGATATTTTATCTTTTTCATTTTATTTTTCTTATTTATCTTTTAATTCAGACTTTAGTTTATCAAATTTTTCTTAAAATTCACTTTTATCAATTTCATTCTTTGTTTTCAAATCAAACATTTATTATTAAGTAATTTCTAACAATATTTCTAAATATTACAAGCATCATGAACTTTTCTTTAAGCTTATGATTGTGTTGATATTAATCTACTATGAATCTACTCATGTGACTATTCAATTTCTTTCATTGCTTATAACAATTAATTGCGTTCTTTTCTTACTATATCAATATTAGATTTCATAATTTCAATATTTGCTACAGACTTACACAATTTTTTATCAAACTAAATTTGATTTATTGCATTACTTAATCAATTTAAAATTATAGACTTTTTGATTCTGCTTGATCTTTGTTTAAAACTTTTTTTATTGAATCCATTTTCAATTTTTTCACAGATTATACTTTATTTTTCACTTCCTCTTATAATTATCTATGTTATTATTCTAAATTAAAAAGCTTTCTAAAATAATGCATCTGTTAAATGAAACCTTCTTTCAATTTCTACTTTTCTTGTGTAATTATCAATCTCTCTTTATAATGTTATAATGATAGGTTCATTTAACTATCCTTGTTTTCCATGAGAAAATGATCGGTTAGACACTTTGCTCGAGCGAGGCATTTGTTTTATTAAAAAATATATAATATATTATTTTGAACTTTTGATTTGTTAAGCTATCAATAATTTCACTAAATAATTAATAATGACACCCTAACAATAGAGTATTATACTAAAATTACTAAAATATAATATCCTATATTATATATATATATATATTTATCTTAAATGTTCCTTCTATAATACTCTTATTATATTAATAGTTCTAATACTCTATTGATTGGATTGATAGATATTATATCTAATTGACACATTTAAGAATTTATTTAATTTATTTTAATTACAATGAACTCTTTACTAATAACAGATTTACAATATTTAGATTAGCAACGCAAATCTACAATTAGTCCAGAGATACGAAATAATATATAAAGCACTCTTCTTAGAAGGATAAATCATTCTTAAGCAGATTTAATAACTCCTATAACAGTTAATTAAAATCACAAAAAGAAGGCTATAACCAAAGGTTTACAATAATTGTTAAAGTCAAGTCCCTATTCAAAATTAGTTCAATAAAAATCTTAATAATAACTCTAAATCCAAGATAGTTTTTCTTAACAATATTTGAAAGGGTATATTCATACTCCTAACTAATTATCTACTTAATTAATTTATAAGCTAGATAATCATACTCCTTCCTTAAATTCAACTACATCAAGCAGCATTAAACCCAGGATGAGAAATACTATAAAAGACCAAATGCAAAAAAAATCTTTTGACTCTTTAAATGTTACTTCAAATAGAGAAAAAGAGAGATAAACGATTTCTCAATTATAAAATATAATTTAAAGATCTTCGATGTTATTAAAATCATATAGAGATGAGTTGCATAAACATATAAATGAAAAGTAGGACTTAATAAAATAAATTCAGTTATTAGAAGAAATTAGAATAATGCAATGATTATATAATATTTAATACTTTTATATTCCAAAACCAATTTTAATAGGATTTAAAATAGTTCAAGATAAACCTTATAAATTATTGATTCTACAAATATATCTTTTTTTTATATCTATATAAAATTATTTGTTTAATTGATCTAAGATAAATATCAATTCTTAATTTTTATTTTAGGGTTTACTATTCTAATTTATGTAATATTTTTGTGTATTATTATTTAATTACTATATAATGAAGTACAATGCGATGTTAAATTACACTGATTTACACTATTTATATTATAAATATAAAATAAAATTAAGGTAAATAAAAATTAATAATTTAATATCTAATGTTAAATTAATAAAGACTAGATCAATAAGAGACAATAAGAAATGAATATTAATAAACAAGACCTATTTCTTAGCAGTTTGCATATACAAGTGGAGTTTAATAAGTAAAATATGAATTAATTTATTATTATAGGGTCCTTATGTTGGTCAATAAGTGTAATAAGAAGAATTTGTATTTGATGGAAGAAATTAAGCATTTAATCAATAAGGAGTTCAATTTCCTAATAACTTTGTAACAGCACAAGTCACAAACTATCCTTCAATAAATGTAATGGTTAATCTATTAAAATATTAGCCATGCAATCCTTGTTAAGCATCACCATTGCATATGCAAATTGTAGTTGTAAATAGAGAAGAAATAGAAGCTCCATGGAGACTAGAGTGTGAGTATCTTTAATCAGTTATTACTGAACTTGAATCTAGACAATTAGAAACAAAGATTGTTGAGAAAGTAATTGAAAAGGAGAAGATTGTTAAAGATACTGAATCTATTTCTTAATTAGAAAATGAATTGAATAGATTAAGATTAAATAATTAATAAGAAGTAAGTGATTTGAGAAGATAAATTTCTGAATTGTAGATGTAAAATGCAAATTTAAATTCTTAATTAAAATAAAAAGATTAAGAACTATTGCTCATAAAAACAAGTTCAAGTTCAAGTGAATCAAGATATAAATAATTGGAAACAGAATTATAAAATTGGAAGAATCAATGCAGAAGTAAAGATTAAGAATTAGCTATGTTAAGAGATTAAATCTAGGATTTGTAAGATGCAAATAGTAAATTATCAATGGAATTAAGTTCTCTTAAATTGATTATCTAATAAAGGGATAATGAATTAGAAAAATATAGAGCTACTTCATTAGAATTAAGATCAGCTGCCAATGAGAGTAGAGATGCCTAATCAAGAATAAGGGAATTAGAAATGGAAGTTGATAATTTAAAGAATTTATTATATTAAAGAACTACTGAATGTGAAGACCTAAGAAATCAATTAGCACTTAATGATAAGGAATATAGTTCAAAAATGAATTAATATAGATTTTAAATTAGTGATTTAGAATAAGAAATTTTGAGATTAAAAACTGAAATTGAAAAATTAAGATAAATGTTAGCCAATAGAGATCATGAAATTGATGATTTGCATTTAAGAATCTAATATTTAGAAGAATAAGGAACTACAGTAGTCTAAGAAAAGGTTACTTTCTTAAGTTCTGAAATTGAAGTTTGGAAATAGAAATTCATTAAAATTAATCATGATTATAATGAATGTTAGGAACAATTGATGATGGCATAAGCAGAATTAGAAGCTCTACAAAAATAATAAAAGAAAGTATATTTATAATATTTATTATAATTTAGGAAGTAGTTGTTGAAAAGAGAACTGTAACAAGATCAACTGTTGGAAGCAGTAGTATTCAAAAGTAATATTGATAATGAATCATAAAATATAAAAATGCATAAAAATAATAATATTTTATCATTCTTTATCATTATTGTAATATTCTTTTTTTAGATATTTAAAACCCGAAAGATGAAGTTATTTAGTTAATATTTATTAAATATATTAATAATTATTGAATCATAATTATTCTAATGCAAATTTTGCCTAGTATTTAACCTCTGCATCTTAATCATCACAAAGAGATTATAAAACTTTTTTTAATGGCTCAACAATATTTCCCTCTTTCTCTTTTGCTAATAAGATAGATGTATGGCAAACATTGCTTCTGACATTGGCAACTGAATCCTTTGACATTTATTATAAAAGAGGAAGAATTGTTTTCAATATGTAATCATTGTTCAATGAAGATGATATTTGCTATAATAATAATATAACATTAATTTTACAGTTATTGTAAATAGCACTGTTTGTCTTTAAAGATAATTTTATATAGATTAAAAGCCCCAAATTTTAGTTAACAAGTTTTTATCAGCCCATGCAATACCAAGAATTTAGATTAATTATGCAGTTTATTAAATTGCTGTTTATCTGACAGAATAGACTTTATCACCAAGCCAATCTAAAAGTAACTTTAGAACTTTATCTGATAAGAATTCTGGACCTATAGCTTTGGCGAAGAAGCTTAGAACTTCTATTGTAGATGCTCGAATTCTCCAATTTTTATCTTAAGCTAATTCTGTCAAGGCTGGAATGACACTTTAAGATAAAGAATCAACTCCTAATACATTTGTAATCAGACTTAACTTTTTGAATAAAGTAATTCTAACTTCAGAATCTTGATCTTTTAGTAAGGTTAAGAAGATTGGTAGAATTTATTCACTTGTATTTTTCTTACCAATAATAGGTGATAATGATAAGATTGAAGCAGCTAAGGAATCTTAAGATATGTTATAAACCAAAATATACTTCTTACAAAGGAATTTGAATCCTATTCAATTGATTTCAAAAGTGGAATTAATTTATTCATAATGTCATCTGCATCCATCAAAGAAATAACTCTTTCTATTTTTTATGCTGCAATAGATTTCATCTCAGGCTCACTATCTTATAAAAACTTAAGATGGTAATTTTAAAAATTCTTTTGATAACCATCTTTTCCAACTGAATCTCCAATCTAATATAATTGATATTCTCAAATACATCAGCCAATTTATCACAAAAATAATATCTCACTCTCCATGATTGATCTTCTGCCAATTATTTAAACATATTAAGAACAAAATTTTATTGTTTTTAAAAAAATGCAGTTTTGCTTGATGCAATTAATGCATCAACTATATACATTCTAATAAAATCTTATTCATCTTTAATGAATGAATTTAGTGTATTATAAATGAAGATTTCATTTACTATTGGAAAATGTTTTACTAAATCCTGGAATTACGTAACAAAATACTTAAAAATACATAGATGAAAATTTTCTAACTTAAGGAATTTGATCTTAGGAAATTTTAAGTATGATGTTAATCAAATCATTTTAATTGTTCTAAGATACTTAATTAATAATTGCTGGCACCAATATTACAACTGCATTCTTAGCCAAAAAATAATCGCTTTCATTTAATCTTTTTATAATTCCCATTGATAATTCTTCAACCTTATTTTAATCAGTCAACTAAGTAAAACATTTCTTTAATTGATTAGCAGCCTCTATATTATGTATTTAATACTTTTTCCCTTACTGAAGCATCTTCCACTCTACATAATGCTTCAAAAGTAGGTAGTAACACTTATACTTATCCACCAACAAGCTCAATAAAATTCTTAGATAGAGATTCAAGTAATTCAATTAAGACTTCATCATCATCATCCAATAATTCTAAATGATATTTAAGCATACCTTAAATGAAAGGGATTAATTCATTTTTTGTTCTCTCTGGACCTATAGTACTGGCAATCAAATCTAAGTGTTTAACTGAATGAATTCTTTTTCTGATATCATCACTTTTTAATTCATCTATAATCAAATTAATTGGCATTCCTGTTGTATTTTCAATTTTTGGCATTATTAAGAATTATATTTATTTCTTGTACAAAATTCATTTAAATATAGTTTTGTAGAATGTTAAATTATGTTTTAGCTTATTAAAACTTATATCTAATTATTTAAGATCTATTAATTTGAAAGAAATACTTAAATTAAATTATTATTCATCTCAGGAATTCAATCAAATAATATTTAGACAGGAATAAAATAATAAATTTTAAATTATTAATTTCTCTATCTCTTGGTATTTCTTCATTTATGTTTTTCAGAACTAGATACGAGTTCTAAAGTCATCCATATTATTAACATTTATTTAGAGATTTAAAAAAAAAGTTGTTAATGTAAACAGAGATCCAAAAATGAAGTTTTTGTTTTATAATTAAATAACTGTTTTTTTAAGAAAGTGTCAATTGTAGAAGAAACATCTAGTGTATTATATTTTATAGAATAACATAGATTTGACTTATAAATTAGGATAATCTACATAAAAATTGATTTTTAACAACTATCAACTTAATTTTTATAATAAATGTTGATAATTCAAAAAGTTTTACAAATTTCTGTAAATCTATATTTTTAATCTAATTAATGCTTATTATTGTATTTACTAAAAAGTAAAAGTTTATATATTTAATTTATTTAATAAAGTATATTATTAAAAATCATAAATGGGTAATAATTGCTCTGATGAATAATAAATGAATGATAAAACTAAATTAGATTAACTAAATTCTAAAAATAATTTGAAAGGAATCTCAAAACCAAAATTAAATAGTTTAATAACCACAAGTTAATTAACTCAAATGGAAATACCTAATGCAATGCTTTAGTCACCTACTAAACCATTTATTCCAAAACAAAATGAAATTAAATCATTAGTAAGAGTGCCTTCTGAAGATAGTCTATTTATGTCTTAATTTATTATAATAAAGGAAGGTGAATTAGAAAGTAATTCAATCTGCTAACAGAATTATAAACCATAACCTCATATTGCATTAAAATCTTCCCTTAAATGTAAAAACCAATAGAATCATGTTTATAGTCCTACTCCTTATGCAAAATAATAAATAAAATGTCATTCTCATTCACCAATTTATTGTGCTGCAAAAGTTGAAATCAAAACAAAAAAAAGTAAGAACCATTCTAAGAAAGTAAATAAATTGTAAGAATTAAAACCAAAGAGAAAATATTCAGATGCACCTGTATAGAAAGATAAACAAAAATTAATAAGAAGAAAAATTAGTGATATACGAGATGATCACAATTTTATCATAGGAGTTGAGTATTAAAGTCCAACAAAATTGAGAACTTACACTCCTAATTCAATTTTAAAAAGAAAGGATTCAGATGTAGAAACTAATTCTCCTTTGAAAAAATAAGTAAGATTTAAACAAGAAGGAAATAATCAAAAGTAACATCATAACTGATTTGACAACAATATTATAATCATTTATTGAATATTGGAAGTGTATTGATCATATTTTCTATTTAATTGCAACGCTACTCAATTTCATATTTTAAATCTCTCTGTATTAAATTTTACAAGGGTGAAACACAAACCCCAATAATCTTGTTTTTATGCAATTTAATTTTAAGTAATTTGTATGATTTTCTAATGATTTTGCTTTTACATTATTGAAATGGAAAGCAATTTTAGAGTAAATTTGAGTATATTTCAGTTACAATTCATTATTGATTTTGAATCTTCAGCTTCTTTATGAATACACTACATTATTGAATATTTTAGTGTGTCTATCTACATAGTTATGAATAGGATGGTCCTTATTTAAGTTACATTTTTATTCATTTCTAACGTAATTCATTTTTTATTAACGTAGACAAGTAACAATATAATTAATTGATTTTCATTAGATGAAATATTAGATCAAACCAAGATATAAGTATAAAGAGTTAATTTCCTGATGATAAATTGTTAGGACTAATTATCATAACAAATAAAATACTGAAAATTTTGTGATTTGATGGATAATAAAGTAATTGTAAAAATTTTTTTTAATGGAACAAGTAGAATATAAGGTTTCATTTAAATATTATTTCGAATAATGCTGATATTATTATTAACTTAATTGATATTTGCTTGACACATTAAGTATCTACAGAATAATACCACTATAGTTCTTAATTAAAGATGCAAAAAGTAAGGTTGAAAATTTTAGATTTAAATCTTAAGAATTGGAAATTGGAACAAAGTTATGTAAAATTATAGGGTAAGGAACCAAATCTATTTATCAATTTTAGACATTTTTGCAGGTAAAGGTTAAATAATACACTGTTAGACTGGCTATAAATGGAAAAATTGCAATGATTTTGCTGTTATGGCTAAAATAATAAATCCTAATGAATTATGTTGTATAAAGAGAAGAGTCCTTGATGAAGATGGTACTAGATTGGCAGTGGGTAAATTGAATGATATAGTTGAGTATGTATAAAATTGAAATTTTGTTTATATCTGTTTAATATGTAACTCATATATAATTATCAAATCTCTAATTTTTTCTTAGATATTTAATTTAAAGAATTTTAATTATGTTGAAGTACTCCTTTTATTAGAAAATTAATAATTGATTATAATATTTAAATTTGCTAATGATTATAAGTCTTTTAATTAGTAATATTGAGTAATCGAATCAACTATAATATTAATTCTATTCAGAACCAGAAAAATATCAAAGAAGATAATTCTGAATTTTCTTTATTACTATTAACATTATTATGACTTTTTTCAATATTTGGATTGTGATATGCAAACAAGACATTAAATAAAATAATTTAATCTATTTATATGTTATGATTATTTCAACAAATCATTTTCTAAGGGCTTAGAAAATCTTTAATTTTTCCAATTTACCATGTTATTTCAATTTATGAACATGAATACCATAGTATTATAATTCATCCTAAAATATTAATTTATAGTAATACATTAGCCTTATATTTGAGATAGTCAGATCTGAAATAGTTAGTGAATCCCCATTTGGCTGATACAACAACCTTTTATCTTCCTGGGAACTTGTTCTTTCCTCTTCTTAATGCTTCCATAGCATGATTGATTGAAGCATCTTTGCATCTCAAAGAGTAGAGAATGCTACCAATTTTGACTCTGGCACATAAACCATTTGGTTTACCGAAGGCACCTCTCATACCAGTTTAAAGTCTATCTGCACCAGCACATGAAAGCATTTTATTGATTCTGAGTACGTGCCAAGGGTGAACTCTACATCTAAGATGGAATGCGTCTTTTCCGACTTTCTTAGTCATATATTTATTAATGGAGACTCTGCATGCTTCTAAGGCTTCTGATGAGATTTATTCCTTTTCATCTGAAACAATGTGGATAGCAGCCTAATTCATATTGATTATTAAATACTGGGAATTCTTCAACATTGGCCTTCTTTTTTCCAACATCATAAATTCTAATTTTAGCATCTGGAACACCTCTATTATATCTAGACTTTGGGAATGGTTTACCATTACTCACTCTATAGCATCTTGCTGGTCTTCTGCCCATTTTTATTTAAAAAAATATAAAAGATTAAAAATTTTTTTGAAATCATTCATTCATTTTATTTTATTTTAAAATTTCTCATCCTTCTCTTTTCTATTTTATTTTATCATTAGAAATAATTCATAACCTATTAATAGTTGTTTCAATTTCATATAATATATTTCTAACTGTGTCAATGTTTGCTTAATAAAAACTAATTCAATTATTAAATTTAAATATGAAGAATTTGATTGTTCCTTTTTATCGAATGACAGTAGTAACTCCTAAGAGATATTTCATTCTCTAAATTAATCAACCTACCAATTTATAAACATAAAGTCTCTTTGATTAAGGTCATTTATTATTTGCAGCAAAAAAAGATTAGGGAATGATGTATATTTTTAATACAAAAGATGAAGTCATCCCATATGATTTTGTCACTTAAGTATGCACCTAATTTATTATAGGACAATTCCATTAAAGATTTTAAAATAGAAGAAATTGAATTAAGAACACAAGGAGAATCTAAATAATTATCACATTTGTATAAATTTAGATGAACTTTTGATTCATATATATATGTTGAGTTTGAAGGTTTATAATGGAAGATATAAATTTCATTACTTAATGGCATAATCTATTAAATTATCCAATTACAAATGAGCTATGTTGAACTCTTTTAAATTTGACTACTCAGAAGCTTCTATCAAATATTCTAATAGATATTTCAGTTCTAAATCTTCCTAATTATCATACCACTCTAAAATTGGGATTCCATTTTCAACTTGTAAACCGAAAGAATGAACAAGATTGTCTATTATCAGAGATCTATTTAAATCTAAATCCTTAAGGATTCTTAAGTCTTTTATAAAAAATCCATTTCGTGTCTCCATACAATTAGGTCTAGATAAGATTCCACTTATATATTATTTAAGAGGATCAAGATAATTCACAATTGTTTATGCATACTATTAAGATGAAGCTGTATAAATATAGATTGTATAATATTAAGCTAATTCTTATAAAAAGTAAGTTGTACATGGTCTTATATTAATTCCAATCTACAAATGACTAATATATATACCTCAATTTCAGATCCATCTTCATTTTATTGTTTCAACCTAACGGATGGTGTTTCTCTTGAATTACAAGCATGAACCAACGTTTCGTCAAGATCAAGGAAAATTGTATTGACTTTATTGGGGTTGATTTTATTTAATATTACTTTTTTCTTTTCAATAAATTGTTCGGAAGGTCCTTTTAGACACTTTCTTGAATAAATTAGGCCTCTTTAAGTTATAATTAAATGTTTTTCTAAAATTAACTCATCTATTTTAGGGTTGAATATCAAATGACGAAATGGATGTTCCAATAACTTATCTTCTTTAGATTCACCAACTTTTTGTAGATTTCTCATTGATATAGGTTTAGATTTGATTTATTTTAACTTTGGGCTTACTTTTGTTTTCTCTTCAATATTTTACAGTTGTTCTTAAATAGTTTTTGTTTGTTCATCATGTAATTATGATTAGATATTTGAACATTATTTAACTTCTTTTTCAATAACTTCTGGTTCTTCATCTTTATCTCCTTCATTCATTGTTATTACTCTCTGAGTACTAAAGCGTGAAAGTTTAGGAACTTAAATTCATTTAAAAGTTGTTACTAAATGGTTTAGAGACAGATTCCCCTTTTTAACTGCCTTTATCACTATCGTCATTATCAAATGCGGAAGACACAGGTCTCAATCCTTATAAAGGTTTTGGTTTAGGTTTTGGAGTGAAGTCAAATGAAAGTGCTGTCTCTCTATCATCTTCACTTTAGAAAGATTATTTTGAACATGGAGAAGATCGGTATTGTAATGATCTAGCGCTATGCTTTATACTAAGAAACTAATCCATAATAATTTTGATTATTAATTGAATATAATTTGATATCATTGAACTCTGTTTAAATACAATGATGTATAGAAATAAATTAATATAAGTTAAACCCTAATAAAATAACGATTTCATTAAAAAATCTCAAAGAAATAAACAGAAGTTTCTATAATTAGATCATATGATAGATTATTTAGTATAAATTAACAATTATTTTATTTAATAATTATTTAATTAATATAATCTACCATGAAATTAATATTTATAAAGAAAATTCTGAGTAGATTAAATTTTATTGTAAACATCAAATTACTCAAATTTAAGTAGCTTCAAATTCACATTCATAATATGATGCTTTAAGGGGATCAAACAATTCTGCTTCTTCAGGCTTTGTATTAGAAATAAATTCATTAAACTCAGACTAAGTCTCTAAGTTCATCATTTATGTTACCATGCCTTAACTAATAAGAATAATAGTTATTAATACCCATATAATTGTAAACTTAATTTTGATTTGTTGTTAATGAATGAATTTTTATAAAACTCAATTAATTCTTACTTTGATATTTTTCTTATTTCTTCAATAGCAACTTATCTATCTTCGAATTCAATTGTACCAGCACTAATATACTTCCATAGACGATCACCTTCTTCACTCAAACTTTAAGGATTTTCTTTTAAATCAGTTATTGCACCATGTTTAAGATGTTAGAATTCTCTATTATTCATTTACTCCAAATAAACTTAAAATTAATCTAAGAAATCATCAATTATTTGATTAACTTTCATTGGTATTTCTGTACTTCCTTAGACTAAAATCAAGGCTCCATCAACACAAGCTGTTGTTTTAAATTCAACTGCTACTACATACCCTAATTATAGATCAGTACGTAAGTAATTATAGGCTTGTTAATTTAGAATTGGTTCTATTAATTTAATAAAAGCCTAATTAATTTATTTTCTTTATCCAATTTAATAATAATTTAATGTGACACCATTAATGTCATCATCATTTCCTGATTATATAAATCTAGAATCAATAAGATTTTTTCCTTTTAAATTTATGATTTCTACCTTGTCTTAAATATTATCCTAAGTAGATGATGATTCTTTATTTTTAGTACATGATTGAACTTCATCTGAAATTTTAGATGCTTCAGATTAATCAATATTTCCAATAAATAAACTAGAATATTTTACATTATTCATAATATCTCTAACATCTTTAAGCATTTCTTATTATGTAACTTAATTTATCTGTTCTATCACTTTGGCAGGATTATGAAAATCTTTTTATAATGTTTAAGGTAAATATATTTAGATTGCTTATTCAAATAAATTATCTTAATACATATTCTTAATTGACAACAGTAATGATTATTTAGCTATCTCAAACCTTTTTGATTCATTAAGCTCAAGAAAACTTTTAGATTTATCTCTAAATGGATTCATGCATGAACATAGTTTCTTAAATAGATTTCTCACATGTTCACTGAATCCATAAACTTTAATTTGAGTCTTTTTATTCATATCTAATTCATAAGAATACCCTGTGGATAATGGTAATTTTAATTCTTTTGATATGACTTCATCAGCCATAAAGTTATAAAGTCTTAATGAAGTGAATTACCGTAAACTTAAAGTTTTTTAATATTTCATTTGTAAGGCTCCAAAAATAAAAGGTAATTTATAAGAAGTTTAACTTTTCCACCATTCTTACTATTCTTTATTAAGTAAAATTGGATAATGATTTTATTTTTAGTATTTATGTTCTTCTAATGAGCATTACTCATCACTATATTGATTAAAATCTTAACCAGACATCAAAAACAGATTTAATTTACTTTATTAATCTAAAGTTTTAAGTTTATCAGAATGCACTATTTTAGGTAATTTAGATTCTGATGATTCACACAATGAAATTAATTCTACATTATTTGGAATAAATTCATTTTATTAAGGTTATTCAAACATATCTTATAATTTTTAATCCTATTTAGAAATAAAATTAATAAAATGATCATCAAATTTCTATTTTGAATATACAAGTCTATATAAATTACTCTTTTCATGTAGTAGTTTATCCTATAGAAATTATTTATTACTCTTTATCTCATCTGCTTTTTCATTAGAATAAGAATATTGATGATTGCCTATCAAAATAATTAAGTTTTATGTATTCTTTAATTATTCAATATAATCTAATATTAAATCCTTATTTAAAGTATCAATAATGAATTCTGAGGAAAGTACTTCCTTTGGATTCTATCTATTTAAAATTCTGGCCATAGTTGAAGTATCCAATTATTCAGTTAAATAGTTGAAATTCAATTTAGAAATCTTACTTTATTCTTTGAATACTTAGTTGATGTATTAATCATCTGATAACCATATTTCTAATTTTTGGATGTAATTGAATATAATTTTAGTAATTTCAGCAACAACCTCCTCATTCTCTTAAGATTTTTCAGTTAAAACTATCTCCATCATGTAATTTGTAAATGAAGACTCTTCCATGAAAACTTCAGAGGATAGTGAAATAATTAAATTTTACTCTTTCATAAAATCAATAAGATTTCCATTTTAAATTAGATAATCTAAAAATTCGATTGGTTTTTAATGAGAGAACTTTTCTCTACCTTTAAGCTGCCAATTTAAGGTTAATTGATCTTTTTCTGTCTTATATTTGCATAGAAATCCAAATTAATAAGGAAATGCTGGAAATTGTGGAGATGATAAATTTTAATTCTTAATATGACTAAAAGGTTTAATTAATCGTTCCATTTCTTATAAACTTATTCTACTCTAAATAACCAAACTCATTATATTTGAGGAATAGTATTATTCAAAAAACTATTTTAATGCATTTTCGATGCCTTTCTTTTTAAAAACTTCATTATTGCCTAGACTGAATCTACTTGCAGGATGTTTAGGATCAGCAAACAATGTAAATAAATTTTAGATTTTCCAATCTTCTGAAGATACATCTATCTCATATTCTGAATTGACAGCATTTTTCTCTCTTTCTACTAAATCTTCATTAAAAAGAGGATCAATAAAAAAATGAGCAAATGTATCTAATGCTTTATCTAAATATTAAGATGTAATTTCAAAATAATAATTAGTATTGGTAGCATCAGTGTATGCATTAGAACTTCCAGCTCCCTTTGCCAATAATTCATCAAAATAATCAGGTCTGGGATATTTAACTGAGCCAACAAACAACATATGTTCACAAAAATGAGCTAAACCAGGATATTCATTTGGTTCATTCCAAGATCCAGCTTATACATCCAATGCAGCAGAAGCAATTTCTGAGTTTGGATCATGTATAAGCAATACTTTTAACTTGTTATCTAATTCAATATATTTGTATGATTTTGGATCTATTAAAGGTTTAATGATAGATCCTTGTTGCTTTTCATTTTCCAATTGAATAAAACTTTAATTGTTTGTTGCTTCTTCAAATTAAATAGTATTTTGTTATTAAGCAAAAACAGTAAGACTGGATAATATTATCAATAGGACAAACGATAGCTTAATCTAATAAAAGAGCTAAGGCATTGTTTTTATATTGCAAAAACGATTATTATTATAATAAGTATAAATAAAAATTGATAAATAATGAATGAAAGAAAGAAATGGTGTGAAGTTTGCAAGATGTTAATTCCTTACACAAGAGCAGCTATTTAAGATCATGAGAATACAGCTAAACACAAAAAAAATAAGGAATATCATTTAAGAGATTTGAATAAGAAGGCAAGAATTGAGCATAAATAATAAAATAAAGCATATGATTCAATTCCTTAGACATCTAAAGGATTTAAAAATTAAAATTAAAAAAAAGAGGAACATAATTACCATTAAGTAGTTGAAAATGAATATACAGGAGAAAATTAATAATAATAGACAAAAGTAGCAGATTAATTGGGTTTTTTTGCAGAAGGAAAAGTATGGATATTGGAAAAAGAAGATGATACAGGAAAATTAAGATTTAGAAATACAATTACAGGGAAAATCAATTATGAAAAACCTATTGGATTGATGTTGGAAGATTATGAAGAAGAAGTTTGGGAAGAATATTAATAAAATCCTGTTGAAAATGTAGATAAAGAATTAGTTGTGAAGGTTGGTTAATGGGAAGTTGTTAAAACTGAAGATGCTTTTTTAAATAAATTTAAGGTAGAAACTTCTGAGTCAGAATAAGGGGAAGCAGAACTTAATCATGAAGAATAATTAGCATAAAAAATTGAATTAGATATTAAGGAAGGCACTATCAAAAATTAATAAGAGTTAGTTAAAGAAGTCTTAATATTTGGTTAAATAGGAAAGGATAAAAACAGAATATTATAATAAAAATTAATAGAATTGGCTGATAAAGATGTTGAATTAAAAGATATTTTACCATAGATATAATAAAACAATATTAAGAATGAATAAATTAATACTTCAGGATTGTTTAATAAAAAGTCATTCAAAAAAACAAAAGTTGATTACTTTTAATGATAATTGATTTTCACAATATTCCTATTGTAAAATGTGATTTAAATATATATGGTATTTTTATAATAATTAATTCGATTATATTTATTTAGAAAATCGTTAATAAGGAAATTTAATTATTTTCAAATAATGTACTAAACTCGGCCTCATCTAACATCTTATGCCATATCCCAATCTACTTATAGAACTTAATGTAATTATAGTCTAATATAAATCAGATCATAATAAGGCAGGAAGTGAAACAAGGAAAGCAATTGATCACTATTCCTATGCCATTAATGAGGAAATAGGAAGAGGTTTTAGTAGTAGAGTCTATAAAGGTAGAGATGAGAACACGACAGATAATGTGGCTGTTAAAGTAAAATAATTAATTAAAGTTCAGGTGATTGATATGAAGATGGTGAAATAATCAATTCATTCTCAGCTATTAAAAAATGAGATTAATGCACTCAAAGCCTTTAATCACAAAAATATTATGAAACTCTATGATGTATTTTAAACCTAAAATAATACATATATCATTACAGAATTTTGTGACTCGGTAATGTTTCATATTTAATTCAGGGTGATCTTAACAATTATATCAAAAAGAAGGGAAGAATAGATGAATCTGAAGCTATAAGAATATTATAAGCAGTTGTTAGTGCATTAAATGAAATGAATAAGAAAGGTTATATCCATAGAGATATTAAACCAGCTAACATTTTACTCAATGACAATCAACCAAAATTAGCTGATTTCGGATTTGCAGTACCTGCTTATGAAGCTAGAATCTAAGGTAGAAACTTTAATGTAGGAACTCCTTTATACATGTCTCCTTAAGCTTTGAGATAGTAAGGACACACTGAAAAAGGAGATGTTTGGGCAATTGGTATTGTATTTTTTGAAATGCTATATGGTAATGCTTTATTTATATTGACATAGGAAGAACACCTTATAATGCATCTTCTGAAGCAGCTTTAATTTCCAACATTTAACATTAATAATTAGTTCTACCTTCTTCACCTATGGTCTCTGATGAATCAAAGGATTTCATACGTAAATGTTTACAGATAGATGAATTTAAGAGATGGAAAGTTAAGGATATGATAGAACATACTATTATGCAATCGAGAAATTTAAGTCCTATAGAAAAAAGAAAACCTTTAAAACAAATTCAAAATATCATTATGCCAACTGAAAACTCTCAAGTAAAGAAAATTAAAAGAAGTCAAAGTTAGAACATAAGAGATAATACAGTAAGGGATTTCAAACCTCAACAAGTAGAGGATAAGCGCAAATTACATGAAGAAAATTAAAAAAAACTTGAAGAATAAATATTGCGATCTGCAAGTTAAAACTAATTATTGTTACCTTAAAAAATAGTTAATACCAATGCTTTTGAAGAATAAGTATAACCTACTCCCCCTTTATAGAAATAAAAGTCTACTACTCTTGATTTCAAATAAAACAATGAGATTTTATTCTGTTAAATCAATTTCTGTCGTTTTCTTTATAAATTTTCATAGCAATTGGCCAGTACAAAAATATTTCCTACTGATATTAGAGACAGATTATTATTCATAATGGGCAAAAACATAGCGATTAAAATAAATAAATTATCTACAATCTTAGATAAAGAAAATAAATCAGAAAACATATATAATTTAATTGATTTTGAAAACTATAGAAAAAGTGAATCTTATAAAAGATTCTGTTAAGCAATTTCAGAATATCAAGACAAATATTTGAAATATTTTGACAAAATCTTAAAATTAGCTAATAAAAATAGTAACAATTTGTTTAATATTTAAATAGATTTCTAAAAAGATTCTATTATTGGTGTATTGTGTAATAGTCATTTAGTTGAATTAGATTCCTTCTACAAAACTACTCTATAGTATTTAAGATTGAGTATAACAGAAATCAAATAGAATTTCTAATTTATTAAATTTGATAAACAAGAACAACCTTTACCAGATGATGTAATTATCAAAATTTATTATTAGTTATAAATGCATGCATTCATCTTGTAAGGGTTAATAGGTTATTAAGATTTGATACAAAAAGTTTTAGATTTTCCTACAGATTATAAATAGTTTTAAAAGGTTTCACAACCTGAACTATATATTGAAAGAAAACCAGGAACAATTAGTTATAGTTAATTAGAATAATTATTTTGATATCACTAAGTAGATATGAAAACGATATATATCAATCAAATCTTTAATGGTAGCATCACTATCAAAAGATTTACACTTTTTATTGTGATTCTTAAATTGCTTTCTTCTACCAATTTAACGGCCTACTCCTTTGGCAAATAAAAGAAACAATTTGATTTCTTGAATTCACACTCTCTAATATGGTATTGTTTGAAGGCATTAAGGATATCTTCTTTCCTTATTCTCTAAGGAACTTATTATAAGCCTACTTCTATCTATTTTTCATATCTTGATATTCTTTCAATCATTCTTTTCTGAAAATTTGTTAATTATTTTCCCGCTAATTGACTTTATTCATTTTTATTCTAAGTATAATTTAAAAATTAAAACTTAATTTTATATTTCTTCCAAATACTCATCCTCTTCTTCAGCTAATTCTGCCCATGTTTTTTCTCTTCTTGTAGTACTTTATGTAACTGTGTCTGTCATAAAATTTATTAATTATATTAAATTAATATCCCTGATCAGGAATGATAACTTAAATTCTGATAAATTATGTTTATTTTAATTAATGTATTCATAAATCATCGTTATCTCATATAGATTTGATTCTTTGAAATAATGTCCATAATGTGTACTTCTTAAACGATTCGACCTTTAGATGGCAGGAAACAGTACATTCTATTAACGATTTATCATAAAAATACAACATCAAACTTTACTTCTGATATCCAAATGTTTTAAGATTAGGCTGTGAACCAAAAACAAAGAACTATAAGAAATAATAAGAAACAGTAGATATATCTCTAGGGAAAAATCTTTAAATGAACAACTCCTAAAACTTTTTATTGAAGTTAAGGATCTTACTTTAAATAATTGTTAATTTACGTGTGTATTATATTATAATGATTTTATATAATAAAATCAATTATAATTTATGATATTCTTTAAAAATCTAGCTTAATAATTATTTTCAAGAGTATATGCATCCTATCTCATTTTATTTATCATAGTAGATTACTTTTAACTATTTATCAATTTAGAGGTTCAAAGTTATCAACTTTTTAAATACTTAATGAAATTAATACCTTTCTTCTAATATTTTTTTATAAAAATAAGTCAAATTCTATTTTTCAACAAACAAATGTTTGCTATATTATTAAAGTTTAAAAATTGATTAATGTTCACAAAATAGTGAATTAAAGGTACAGATATACTATCATCTCATTTATTAAATTCTAATTACACTACAATTTGCTACATCAATTTTATTAATCATATTTTTGATCAACTCTTTTGAGTTTCTAGGATGTATCATTAAATATGTGATTTGAAAAGAATTTAAAGAATAAAAAATATTTTTTAGTTAAGGAAACTTGAATAATAAAAATAATAAGAATAAAATTTTATTTTGAAAAAAGTTATGAAATATTAATTTTTTAACAAACAATTTAGAAGCTATACCATTCATTAAACCATAATTAGTCCATTTATTATTTTTAATGTACTTAATAAATTATTAATCACTTCTTCTTTCTTTCAACTCCAAGAGTTTATCCTCCTCTACCAGTGGTTTTAGTATGTTGTCCTCTGACTCTCAATCCCCAATGATGTCTCAAACCACGATTACACCTTAACATAATTTAATTGAAATACTTGATTTTCTTCATTCTTTCTAAATCTTCTCTTAATTTAGTTTCCAATTCATTTGTTGTGACTTAATAATTTTTGCCATCTTTGAAATCTCTTTGTCTATTCAAAAACCATCTTGGGATGTTATAAGCTTCTGGTGATTTGATGACTTCTGTGATTTTGTGAGCTTCATCATCAGTCAATTCACCAGCTCTCTTTGTAAGATCAAGTCTGAGGACCTATGGAATGAATAAATTAACATTAAATACCTTGCAAATTTAGATAGCAAATCTTCTACCAATACCTTTAATGCTTCTAATACCATAAGCAAGTCTTTATTTTCCATCAACGTTTGTATTCAAAATACGAATAATGTGTCTGAATGAATCAGCCTTTTCCAAAACTAAAGACATTTTTTTGTATAAAAGATTTAATTTAATTTAAAATTTTTAATGACTACTCCTCACACCATAATTGGGTATTCTAAATTTATATTGTATAGATGATAGCTAATCATTAATACATATCAGAATGAATCTATCGAATAATTCATGAATAACAAAAATTTATTAATCAAACAAATTTTAATTCAATTAATCACTTAATTCCATAAAATATCATAGTATTGAAACCCTATATCACAAATCAATAACAATATATCTAATTCTTAGAATACATTAATATATATTTTAGAAATAAATTAACAGCTTAATGAAAATTACTAATTAATTTTCAAGAATTAGATTAGCAGTTTTTATTCAACTTTGAATAATACTGCTTCTCCTATAAAATCTAGCTTTTGAAATAGAATTTTGAAGTAATTATTTTTGATAAATAAATTTGATAACAAAATATTTGAATGCATTTAATCAAATTTAAATTCATTTTCCGCTAAACTTAATTCTTTAAAGTAAATAATCACATAAAGCTATAGGAATTCTAGTTTTGACTTCTTCTAGATTAGTCCACCTTAATTCTTATTCCTCTTTTAACATAATTAAAAATTCTATTTTTCCTGAAATTTTTCTAGCCTCTTTAACAACTCCATTTTCTACAATTCGTTCCCTATGTGGTATTGGTTATCTAGGTTAAGGTTGTATCTCTTCTAATTGTATACTATTTTATTATTATTAACTAGTAATTTTTTATGTTTTCTTAGCACATTTCCCAACTATTTTGTTTTTCTTCTTTTTATGTTGCTTCAATTCCCATTAATTTACTAATTAAAGCATTTCTGGTGAAAGATCTGTCATTGGTTCATAAGTAATAGTTCCAGTGTTCCATTTAATCTTGTATTCTATTCTGTTGACAATTTTTTTTTTTATCACTTAAATGGGATATCTAATTTACATTTTTAATAATATTAGGAAATTAAAAGAATACTTTAAAGTAAAATCTATATTAAAATTTAATATATAGTCAACAATAAAAGGAATTAATAATGTTAATATGATTAATTTCTACAAGAATCCTTAGAGAATTATTCTTCAAAATCTATTCTTAATATAAATTACAAAAGATATATGATATAGAGATTTTATTTAGTGACAATTAGATATATTTAATTATATAATAAATCATTTTTATTTATTTTTTTTATCGAAAAATCTTTATAATTTTTCTTCAATATCTTTATCTAACATTAGATTATTCTTGATTTAAGTAATTTCTAACATTTATTATTGTTACTAAGGTTACTCATCATCTTTTTCAGTCTCTAATCTAATATCATCTACTAATTAAACATTTTCTGTAAAAATGATCATATCATCTTACTATTCTCTTCTTATCCAAGGAGCTTCTGGTTTATTTTCAACTGATAATGGCTAAATTAATAAATAATTATTTAATACTCCAATATCTTAAATTAATTTTTTATCAAATGTTATGGATAACGATGGTGGAGATAATTTTGGTAAACTAAACGATAAACGTATCTTCAATCCATCTACAAAAACAATTGGTACTTAGAAGCAAATAATGTTCTCTTTTGGTTCATCATATAGACAAATTACTCTTTAATAGTCAATAATTTGCTAATCTCTCATTAGTATTTATTCAATATGCATCAATAAAATTTATAAACCCTCTTATTTTGCTTCATTAATGTTCTCAATTAATTATTTACATTTTTCTTTAGCTTTTTTGAATTATTTAAGAATAACTAAACATATTAATTCGTTAAATTTGATTTCTAATATTTCTAACAAATCAGCATCTTCTTCATCTTCAGTTAGTTCATGAAATTCTTCATCATTAAAAATATCTGATTAACTTCCCCTTTATTTTAATCTTTTCTCTGTAATAGAAAGTTCCTTTTGACTTTTTGCCATTTAAAAGTCTCTTAAAGCATCTTCATATTTCTCTAAATGAAACAAAAAGACTCCTCTAAATATATAAACATGAAACTACTGAAATAATTTACCATTCCCTCTACATAATTAAGTTAGACTATTAATTGCTTTGTTAAGATTATTCTTGAATTCGATTTACTCATTTTCACTTTCCTCATTAAAATAAATTTATTAATCATCCTTAAAGACTAATCTCAAAGATTGTAATATATCCTTATCAAATTCAGAAGTCTTCTCTTTAGTTAACTTATATAATCTATTAATATCCTCTTAACATAAATTTAAATCACCTAAAACCATATAGCATTCTGAACGCAATTATAATAATTTAGGATTATTTTTAAAATCTTTGTTATTTGAATAAGCTTTAATGGCATCTTCAATTGCAGCATTTGCAAACAAAAAGTTACCTGCCCATACATGCATCCTTGGATCATCTTATAGAATTTGGATACACTATTGTAAATCTTAGAAAGCAGAATTTGAATCCCCACTTAAAAAGTGACATTTTGCTCTGTTTAAATAAGCATCAGCAAAGGTTTCATCTAATGTTAGACAAATGCTAAAATCATTTAGAGAATGCTTATATTGCTTAAGTATTCCAAAAACCATTCCTCTAAAATAGAAATATTTTGCAACATTATCTTCAGATTTTGATATTGCAGATTCTATATCCATTAATGCTTCATTCACCTAGCCTAAAAAACATTTTACAATAGACCTAACATAATATAAATTAGCATTTTAATCATTCATACTGTTAGCCTTATCTAATAATTCTAGTCCTTTGATAACATCTTTGTACTAATCATTTTTTTTTTTAAAAGATTAATTAATATGAGTAACAGCCAAATAAAATGTAGGTTCCATTTTCTTTTAAAATATCTTCTAAGCTCTTTAAAAGAATTCCATACCAGCAGTGTATAATCCAGATTACACTTTCAATATACCTTCACATAAAAATTTGTTATAATGAACACTTGACTCAGCTGGTTAGATTTCTAATAAATATTTATAATCATCTAGTGCTTTTTAATGTTTAGATAAACAAAAATATCCATAGGCTCTATAAGCATAAAATAAAGGCTTTAAAAAATCATTTAATTAATGATTATTTTAAATTTCTTGAAAATTGAGCATACTGTCTTAAAATTTTCTTTTCATCAAAAATATGACAGCCTATTTAAATTGATTAAATTACTTCTGTAAACAATTTAAATTTCTCTAAATAACTCTTCTCTGTATCTAGCATTGAAGATCTATTTAAAGTATGATAAGCTGCATAAAAATCTCTTTATTCAATTTTCATCTTAGCTAATTCGTATAATGATTTTGTAACTGCTTTTTTAGAATTGTTATGCTTGATGGCTTATTCAAAACATAATAATGCTTCTGTTGCATTCTCTAAAATTAAAAAACTAATTTACTTATTTTTAATCTACTTAATCCTTTAAAATAATAAGCTTCAGAATTTGTTGGATCTGTTTCTAAGAGTTTTGTTAAGTCTTTTGCACATTCTTCATATTATTAGCTTTCATATAAGGTTATGGCCTTTTTTAAAATGGCTGCATTTCCAACTGCTTATTCACAATTGATAGCTTTTTAATAACATTTAATAGCTTCTTTATATTAGCATTACATTCTTAAGCAATCAGCTTTACCTAAATAACCTAAACCTTTTTATGGACTTAATTAAATGGCAATATTAAAATCTTAATCAGCTTTATCAATTTAATTGAGTTTAGTATGTAGTTTTCCTCTGTAAATATATGCATCATAATATCTAGGAAACATTGCTATTACTTTATTGAGGATTTGAATAGCTTAATCTAATTCATTCATCTTCTTATGAGAAATAGCTAATAATAGATAAATGTTTTTGCGATGAACTGCATCTTACTATATTACAAATTAGAATTCTGCAATAGCTTTTTAATACAGTTGGGTTCCTAAATACCCTATTCCTAAAAAATAATGGCCTTCTAATAATCTTGTATCAATTTCTATACATTTTTTTAATAAACTTGAAATAAAATAAATTGATTACTCAATTGCTTCATCAATTTGCTTTTCTCTTAACAGTTATTTGCCCTTTTCAAATAGTTTGATTGATCTAGGATTGTATTCTTCTGAAGGTTTGGTTGTGTCACTCTAAAAACCACTATGATCCTAATAACCTTTGATTAAATTGTTTTCAAAACTAATATCAACAGTCTATTATCCATCCATGCTGTTGTTAATTTTTGATTGCTTTTTTTACATTGTTTGTGATAACTTTTATTTACTTGGAAGATACCAGTTTTATCCTTAATTATTAAATGAGTTTTATCTAGTTTGCTTCTTCCTATATATAAATGATGATATTTTACATAGTGTCTTTACAAAAACTATCATTACGCTTTGTATTATTGAATAAAATATTAAACAGTTAATTTTTTGCTTTCTTTTCTTAACTAAAATTGGAATTTTAACGCTTTCTATGAAATTATTCTAGACTTTCTCCACTTGACATATTAAACGAATTTTGTCTTGGAGGATAAGCCTATTATTATTTTCGATAATGGGGTGTAGGATTTTCAGATACAAAGTGTTCAATATGTGACTTTGCTGGTGAGTAAGGTTGCTTTGGAAAGAATGACCCCGGTTAGTTCTTCACCGATTGAGGAGGTTTACTTGATCTATATTACATTTATTTTGAATTTTAATATATTCCAATATTAATATTATCATTTATTAACTGATGGTGAAAGTAAGCGGAATTATTCCAACTCTAAAAAAATTATTATTATTAAATAGAGAGGATGATAAATAAAATGAAAATACAATTTGAATACAATGATTATTCAAAAATATTAAGAAAGCTACTTAATTTAATATCTACTTCTAATTGATATTTTTACTCAATATATATTTCATATTTTTTTATTTGTATTTGTATACTTTTAAATTGCCTTAAATTCTAAATTCCAAATTGGAACATTAATTATATAATTTTGAGATTGATAACTAAAAGTAATTAAATTTTGAAAAAAATAAGAAATTATAGCAAAAGGAAATGATGAATACTCAAATTATTATTGTTATGTATAATTTGTAAGGTAAGCAAAGCAAAAGTTTTATAAAAATGATAAAATTATATTTATGATATCAAGAACACTTAAATTATACAAATTCTCAACCAAAATCCCTACAGGTGTCTTTGATTTTGCTAATGTATAATAAGGAATCACTGCTCCTTCTAGTATTATGGTAGAGGACTTAATTACAAGATTCTCTGCATATACACCTACCAACATGTACAATTAATTAGATGAATACTCAAGAGAATTATTACTTTATATAGCTAATGATTTAGTAAATATTGCATATTTATTTCAAAGAGTTGGGGAATGGGATGGGGAATCTTAGCAATATCAATGGGTATCAAGATTGCATTTACACCTTTAATGTTTTCTGCATAATTAAATGCTTGTCGTATGAAATTAATTGAGCCTGAATCTAAAAACTTTTAAAATATGATTTAAAGAGCAATGAGAGCTTAGGATTACAAAACTAGTAGAGCAGCACAAAAATAATTTAAACTTTTCAAAAGAAAACACAATATCAATATGCTTATTCCAGGATTATCCATATTACAAATGCCTTTCCTATTCACATGGTTTTTATCATTGAGATATGTCTGCTCTTTGCCAGATAAATATGAAGGATTAAAAAGTCAAGGATTTTTATGGTAAGAACTATATTAAATAATAGGTTTTAAGATTTAAGTGAATATGATCCTTATGGAATATTGCCAATAATGAGTTCCTTTTTCACATTTTGGAACATCTCTTTGAATCCCAATATGTAATCATAATCTACTGTTCCTTTTGCTAAGTATTATCGATATGTAAGGTTTCTACCTTTCTTTTCTATTCCCGTTGTTATCTTTTTCCCAGCTGGTGTTAATCTATATTGGTGTTCATCTGCATTTTGCCATTTAATTATTACTGCTCTAGCAAGATAAGAGAAAATCAGAAAGTAAATAAGAATATTTAGCATAGAATGTTTGGAATTCCTAAATACTTACCTGGCACTATTTTAGAAAGATAAAATAATATGAATATCTAAACTATTGTTAAAGCTGTTGTTTAAGATAGATCTGATTTAAATAGTGATGTTACAACAACAACAACGACAACTCCACCTTAAAAGTAAGTGTAAACAGATGCTTAACATATTATGCATGAAGCTAAATCTGGAGAATCGAAAGTGAAGATCTTTTCAAGCAAACCAAAAAAATAAAAATGAGGATTAGATACATATAACGATTAAATAAATTATCGACAAATCAGACCAATTAATTAAAATTAGGTTTAGCTACCTTTCTTTTCTCTTTTAAACCACTTTCTACACAAAGCATTTCATCCCATGATAATGGAACCATTAATTTTTATGTTTCTTAATGTTTGGCAAATAGTACTCCTAATTCATCTTCTGCTGTACTCAGATACAATTTTAAAGAATCTCCATATGAAATCATTTTTGCCTTTATTATATCTCCTGGTAAATAACATTTATTCATTTCCAGCAAATCAATTTCATGCAATCTTATATTTTATTTTCTATCATTTATGTGACTTCAATACCTCAATACACCTTCAATGTAATTATTAACCTTCACCCCATTTATCTTTAAAATCCTAACAAAAACTCTGTCTTCTCTAATGCTATTAACATGCCCTATAATAATTGCTCCTATTTTCAATTCAGGATCTTATTAATGAGATGGAAATATAGATATTAATTATTCATTCATTGTAAGACTTCCCTTCATTGATGAGAATATTTTATCATCTTTCACATATGTCCCAATTCCACTTTATAATTCATTCTTATGCCTTATTAATTCACCAGGAAAATAAACTTTTTACATAATTAAATAAATAATGAATCAAATTAAAACAATAATGATTTTGATTAATAATCAAATATTATCAATAATATAATTTATAATACAATTAGAGGATTAAAAGGACTCATAAGCTTTCAATTAAAATAATATATACACTATGACTAAATGATAATAAATTAAATCTATAGTAAAATTAATAGTTCAGATCATTTATAAAATATAAAACTTTTATTAGAAGGGTGAGTTTATTAATAACATTATACCCTTATTTTATATTTATTTTCAAAAATTTTATTGTTTTTTTATGTCATTTAATTTACCAAATAATTTAATCCTTAAATGATAATTTTAACGTTTTCTAATATATTTCAGTGGATAAATGCTTAATTTATCTATTTAAACTATTAATAAAGTAGTTTCTATCTTGATTAATTTTCAATATCCTTTGAATTGTATTGTAGTTTTGTTTAATACAATTAATATTATATGTAATAAAAAATTTGATCAGACTTTTATGATTTCTCAATTTATAAGAATTTATTTACTTTAAAAGGTTGTTGAGAGAACAATGAAAATAGTATTTTAGGTATTGAATTGATATTATTAAGCTTGAATTATTCTGAATTTAAATAATAATAATTGAACGTAGTTGTTCTATCCTATATTCATCAATATTGTTAATTTAATTAAAATTTAATATGCTCAACGAAAAAGTTATTGGAGATTATGCTTATCTTGTATCGAATGAATACAAAGTTGGAGCAGGATAATTCGGCCATGTTTATTAGGGATATCACAATATAACAAAGGAAAGAGTAGCCATCAAACAAATTGATAAAAAATTAGTGAAAGGTATCTTTGAGTAGATGCTAAAACATGAAATTGAAATTCTTTAACAGTTGAATCATTAATATATAGTCAAAATGTATGCACATTATGAAACTCTTCATAACTTTTATATAGTGTCTGAATATTGTGAAACAGGTATTAGGATATAATTTTTTGATAGATATTTTATAAATTCTGAAGCAATAAGGATAGATAAATGAAGATAAGGTTATAATGTATGTTTTATAGATAACAGAAGCCCTATTATATTTAAATTAGAAATGTATATGAATAAATTTATAAAGAAATAATACACAGAGATATTAAACCATCTAACATATTGATTCATAATGGAGAAGTAAGATTGGCTGATTTTGGGTTTGCAATCTAGTAAGATAGACTTAAATTTGAGGATAAGAAATTATAAGTTGGATCTCCTTTATATATGTCTCCAGAAACTCTATTAAAACAAGAGTATAATCATAAAAGTGATATTTGGTCTTTGGGAATTTTGTATTTTGAGATGATTTTTGGTATTAGTTTATGTGATTTTAAGGGGTGGTGCCCTTCTTTTCAATGGAATTAGAGGATCTAATTATAAAGCTAAAATAATATTAGTCAGATCATATTTTATTTTTTGCCCATCCTATTTCATCAGGAAGTACTGAGGCAATTAGAAATTTATTAGCTTATGAACCTAAAAATCGATGTGATCTCATATAATTAGCTTAAATCTTACAAAAATATCTTAGAAGTAGAAAACCCATGACAAATAGTGTACATTCCGACAAAAGATGTATAACTCCATAGATTAAAAGAAGAAATACTCCAGAGATAAGTCCATAGAATAATAGTATTATTATATCTGGGAGTAAAGGTCTTGTTAAAATTAATACAATTTCTGCATAATAGCCATATAAATAAACAACATATTATAATAAAAATAATTCATAAGAAATTAAAAAAATAGGAGATCATATAAAAAATGATTCATTCACTAAATAGCAATTCGGTGTGATTAGGTAAAAGGATTATAATGATATAAAAAAAATGAATAATGAAGATTTCTTAAGTTTTATTATTGATAAATTGGAAAATTTAAAAAAAAATCATTAATAAGAAACACTGATGAAAAATCTGAGTGAATGCTAGTTTTTTATAGTATCATATATTTTTGATTATAGTATCAATACTATGGGATGGATCAAGAAAAACTTAAATTTATAAAAGAAAAGTTTTCAAACTTTTGAAATATATTATTTATTTATATTAATTATGTAAATTACAGATGTGCAAAAGAAAATATTGGCTATCATAGGAGTTGCTATATTATTACTTGGAATCTTATATCTTATTGATTGGCTGATTGTAATGCATTTTGGATGTCTAGGACACTTTGTAATTTAAAATTCATTAATTAAATATTAGATTTTTTTTGTTGGATTTTATGTTTTCATAAAAAATACAATAAGATTATTTGTATTTCCAGGTTCTTATTGGTTATGGAGAAGGAATGTTGAAAATAGATATGCAAAAGCTTTAGCTAAAAGAGCCAATAAAAGAATGGAAGATTTATAAAATTTGATAAGAAAATTACTGTAGATGCCTGAGTAATTTATTTAAGGTAAATTAGTACTAAAGAAATCTATGTTGAAGATTTAGTCCCAATTAAAAAAACCTTATAGTCATTTTTAAACACTTTTTCTTCATTAAACTATAGAAAAGAATTAAATGAATAATAAAAATATCTCTTTAATTTATGTCAATAATTAGAATAGAGCTTAAAGGATTTTCTAATCGAATCTAAGTCTCTATATGATCAGTTAGATAATCCATAAGATGTTATTAATTATTGTAAATAAAACATATAAATTGATTCTGAACAATGTTCTAATATACTTATAATTTTGGATAGCTTAATAGATTAATTATAAGAAATTTATATGCCTAAAAATTTTATTTTAGAGGCTGAAAGATGGATCTTTAACAAAACTCTTGGTACAGTTGATTAAATGAGAGTTGAATTAGAAAATACTTTTAAAACTAGAAGATTAAAAGTACAAGGATATGATGGAAAATTAATTGATTGGTAATTATAATTTAGATTATATAAGTCTTTACATTTATGCAAATGAAGATGATGCAGAGAATGATAGAGCAGTAATATTTTGTTAACCAAATGCTGGTTATTATGAGTATATGTATTATGAATCAGAATGGATTGATTATTACTTAAAACGTAGAATATGCATGTTTTTATGGAATTATAGAGGTTATTGTGAAAGTTAAGGATTACCAAATACAAAAGATATTATGAAAGATGCAGAATCTATTTGTGATTATGTAACTTCTCAATTAAAAGTGAATTAATTGATAATCCATGGTGAATCTCTAGGAGGAATGGTGGCATGTCATTTGGGTAGAGTTAGATAATGCAATTTATTATTTGCAGACAGGACTTTTTCAAGTATAAGTAAAATAGCACAAGTTGGATTTTCGAAATATGCTAGTTTCTTCTTTAAATTATTAACATCATGGGATTATAATTCTGCCAAATCTTATGTTGAATGTTAAAGTTATAAGATATTAGCCTTAGATTAGAAAGATGAAGTTATTCCATTTTTATCATCACTTAAAGTTGATGTTACAAAATAAATATTTTTGAAAGAATTTGGAGGTGCATATTAAAATGACGAAAATGTATTTGTTTAAATTTTATTATTAGTTTAATTAAAGTGATCATAGAAATACATTTTGCTAAAAACTTTTAAGATTTATACCTTGGATTCCAAAATCAGAAAGTACAGCCTTCTATGATATTTGGTATTCTTAGTTATTAAATAAGTAAGAAATGCTTACATTTTTTGAAGCAAATAAAAGGTAAAACTATGATATAAAATATATAAATAGAATCCAATATATTATGAAGGATTTACAAACTGAAAAAACCAAAAAGACCTTAGATGATTCTTATTCAGGATATTTAAATGAATCACAAGAAATTGAAAAATAATATTCTTAAAATTAAAATTCTACTCTTGACATCGATGAGGTATGAATGTTTGTAAATACTATGATCAAGGTTACTTAATTGGCAGGACCTTATACTCTTTCTGAAAAAGAGAAAACTAATGAAAGTCTTTTAAAATTCGTAAATAAAGTTTATGAATGTTTTGAATCCTTTGAAACTGCTTCTATGAGTTTGAATGATGTCTTTTCAGCTTTCAGTGAAAAACAACAATATGATGTCTTTCTAGATTACTTATTAAGTATATTTTTGTGGGGATCATACCTTCCTCTCAAAAACATTCCCAAAAAAAAAATGAATACAGTCGTTTGTTAAAAATTAGCATTTGCAAGATTTACATCCAACATTAATAAAATTGAAACTCTTATTAAGAATGAAAAAAATAATTTAGATTCTCCAAATGGAACTAGAGTATTTATGGATTATTAATATTTAGTTAATTTAAGATTTGGAATTAATCATATAAAGACTAAAGTTGATAAGAGAAAATTTTAAAAAAACATTGAAAAATTAACATCAACATCCATCACATTAATCAGTTCAAATTGAAATGAAAGATTCAGAAGAAGGAAGAAAACCAAGTAATTTCTATAATTTAAGTAGCTTCAAAAATTAATGAATCATTAAAAACTTATTTAGGGTCTTTTATTCCTTTAGGATGCGGTCATAATGGAAATCTGAATTAAACAGAAGTAGAAGTTCTTGACTTTCATATGTCATAAGCAGGAGTTGTAAAATATTGAATTATTTTAATAAAATAAATATTAAGATATTAATTGTATAATAATCATCCATTTAAGTGATTAACATTACATCATTATTCTTAATCTTTTTTACTAAATGACCTTATTTGTAATAAAAACTAAAAATCACTTTAAAGTTAATAAGAATATGTATTTTCTATAATAAACAGTAAAACTAAAGTATCTAATTGTTTTAGTATTGTTTTGATTTTCCAAAGTTTCTAAATCGAGATTAAGTATCTAGTTCTGAACCTGTTTGGAACATACAATCTTTATAAAAATATTAATCCGAAAATCCTTTATAAAATATCCATACGAAGATAGAACTTAGCCCAGTTTATAAAATATTGATATATAATAATTGAATTTTTTAAAAAAGATATCAAAATTTTGAAGAGTTTCTTCTTATTTATAAATCATATCTTTATACATATATATTTAATTTAACTATCAAGTAATCAACTAAAAAGTCTAAAATACAATTTTCCTTAATTTAGAATGTAGTATAAATTATATAAAATACATAATTAAAATTGGAATAAAAACATAAGAACTCCTATTTACTTTAATAATAGTAAAATAATATATTAATTTTTAACAGAAAAATAAATAAAGTTATTTAACAGCATATAATGAAAAGTGTACAAAAGCCAACTCAGATTTCAGGAATGAATAGGTAATTCTCTGTATCAAAAGATATGGGAAGTTTTACTATGTAATCTCCAGATAAATAAATATATTGCCCAAAAACATAATCTTAAGCAAAGATTCAATAATATGGACCATCACCATACATGTAATCACCTCAATATGATGCTAAATAAGTAAGTTAGAATAATATTATCATTTAACCTTCTCCTCCTTAAAAATTAGAAAATTCTTATTAATACAAACCTAGTATAAAAAATGGGTCAATAACAAATGATATTTTTAAACCAAATAATCAATAAGAAGGGATTAAATCTTAAAATGAATTTAAACCTTAATATGAAACTTATAAGTATGAATATAATAAAACTTTTGCTGGAACTTTTTAAAGTGATGCAAATAAAGAATAATTAACAGAAAGAAAAAGCAATACAACAAAAAAAGATGGGACAACTCTTATTGATTAAAAAGAAAATTACTAATAATATTAGGCAAGGTCTCCATTCATAGAAAATCATCCAACTGTTGGCAATAGTAGATTATCTTCATAAAATATTAATTTAATATAATCTAAACCTAAGATATAAAATGAAATATATAGAATTTCTGGAGCTTTAAGAGAATTAATGTCATCTATATAGAAGATGATGGGAGATGGTAAACTACCAGATTAAATTAATGATAAAATGATAGAAATTTTAGCGAATTTTAGAAAATTAGAAGAAATAGCTAATAATGAGCCTGTTGATAATGATTCAAAAATTTCTTCAATGACTGAAGATTACAACAAATTAAAAAGTATTCTTGAATAATTATAAACTAAAATGACTGCATTAGTTTAAGAGAATTAAAAAGTAATATAATAATATTTATTTATAGTTAAATAAAAATTTAATTGAATAAGAATAAAAAGTAACAGAAGAAATTAAGAAAAAATAATTAGCTGAGGAAAAGGCAAATCAAGCAAATAAAGAATTTAATAGAGTCTTTGAATGTCTTCAAATAAATTAAAAAGAGAATGAAGAATTAAAAACTAAACATCTTTAATCTGAAAGTTTTAAGAATTTATCTAGTTAAACCAGTAATAGAGTATAGGCTGATGAAGTACATAATTATAAGATGAAAAATTAATAACTCTAAAATGAACTAGAATAATTAGAAATTAAATACAAATAATTATTAACAGAGAAGAATAATTAAAAAGAGATTCCTAAATCACCATCAATTCTTAAATCAATTCATTCAAGTAGTACAAAACAATCGGAATAGTTGGAGTTAAAATTACTTTAACTTTAAATAGAGAATGACAATTTAAAAGCTGAAATGGCTCATAATTAAGTGGATTCTAAAGTAATTGACAGCAAAAATGATATGATTTAGAAATTAGAAGATAAAATTAAATCAATTCTAAAAGAAAAGAGTATTTCAGAGGAGTAATCTATTTAAATTTGTCATAATCTTGAAATAATGAATGAATAATTAAAGAATGGTCTTTAAAATAAAGAAATCGAGATATCAAACTTGTTAAAATAAAAAAATGAGTTAGAAAGAGAGCATAGAAACTAGATTAATTACTTAAATTAAATGTTAAAAGGAACAGATGATAAGATTTAAATAGCAAAGTAAGATTACTAAAAACTGTTAGATGAGTTTAAATAAATTGATCTTAAAAAAGGTAAGTTACAAGAAGAATTGAGAAATACTGAAAAGAAATTAGATTAATTAAATCAAGAATTAACTTTTACAAAAGGTGAATTAAAAAAATCTACTGATAGAAACTATTAATTATAAATATAGCATGATCAAATGAATTAGTAATTATAGCAATAAGCATAATTATAATAATAATTACTTTAACAAATAGATGGATTAAAATAAAATGAATAATAAGTTAGGGTGGAATATGAGAAACTTGAAAAACAAATGTAAGCTGTAAAATCAGAGATGAAATATCAGGTGACAGAATTAAATGAGATGATATCATTATAAGCAAGAAAAACATAAGAAAAAGAAAGATAATTAAATGAATTAATTGAAGAAATGAGTGGAATGAGAGATTAATATGAAGTCTAAAAGAAAGTTTGTTAAGAAAATGTAAATGATCTTGAAAGAAGATTAAAAAATGTAAGATTACAATAAGAGGAGCTTCTTTAAGTAAAAGAACAAGAAATTCTAGACTTAAAATAAACAATGGAATAACAAATAAAAATGTTAGATAAGAGAAATGCCCTTTCCTATTATGACTATGATTAACGTGAATAATAACTTTAAGTAGAGCTCTAAAGTAAGAATGATTAAATAGAGACATTAAAATCAGAGGTTGAGAAGGTGAGAAGCAATAATTTTAATACTTAAGAAGAATTATTAAGATAAGGAATGTTATTAAATCAAAATTAAGCTACTATTGCCAATTATAAAAATGAGTTAAATTAATCTAGATAAGAATAATAACATTTGAGTGAGATGTTAAAAAAGAGAAAAGAAGAAACAGAGTTATTACACTAAAATTTAGAAGAGATGAGAAGAGAATTGTAAAACAAGAAAATGACTGATGATAGTAGGAGTACTTATTTAAATATATTAATTTATAGGATCAGTGCTGAGACAATAAGATCTTTAAATTGCCTTAGAAAATCTATCAAGGGAAAATTTAAGTTTACAATAAAAAATCAATGGTTTTTCTAATGAAATGAATAGGAAATCTAGAGAATTATAGGAGAGAAATGAAGAATATCAAATATTAAAAAGAAAATATGATGAAACTGTTGCAAATTTAGAAAGACTTGAGAAGAGATGGGGGGAGAAGATAGATTTACATAGAAAAAATTGAATTATAATTATTTATAACTAGTTATGATGCGTAGATCAAATTTCTAATTTATCAAATAATTTTATATTTTAATTACGATTCCATAAAGATGAAAACAATTAGTTTAATAAGTAATTCTTATTTATCTTTATATATTATTTCACATTTTTAAGATTGTTTGTAACATTATTAAGATTATTGAATAGATCTTTGACATTGGATTGATAACTAAAATAATTCCTTTTAGGTTTTAGTCACCCTTCTTAAAAATAAGGAATATATTTTTCATATTCATGAAAATTTACTTCATCATTAAATGCTCTTTAATCATATTATGAATCAAAAGAAAATACTTAGGTTAATTTAGGGATGTCTGACTAATCGCTAAGTTGGTAAAGGAATTTAACTTTATTGATAATTCTTTCATCTCTAGACGGAGATGGATTTATAAATATTAGGGTGATGTGTTCTTAATTGTTAATTCAATTAAATGAATCTTTGATAATAATCACAATGCTGCTTTCAACTTTATGTAATTAAATAGTTTAGACATAGTAATTATTAATAATTATATAATTTTATAATCTATTTTAATGGCTGAAGCTAGATTTTCAGATATTGATAATTAGTTTGCTGGAGGTTTAGATATTTAAAAAATAGCTAAATTAGATAAGTTATTATCAAAGGTGGATCATGATTTTAAATAAAAACAATCTAAAGATCTTACAAAACCTAAATTAATGGAATTGATGAAAACAATGCATGAAATATATTAGATAGTTTTATATGAGATTAGTGAAATTCTAGAAGTAGCACACTTTAGTGAATTGAGGTAAGCTTTGAATAAAATTTATAATGGTTAGAATTTGATTGTTCATTATATATTAAAGTATGTATTTGTTTATAAAATAGAATAAATACTAATTTTGAAGTTCAACCTGATAAAATGCTTGAAAGTTTATAAAAAAATATGAGAGAGGCAAGAAGAAAATCTGTTGATTAATCTGAAGAAAGAGAATCTAATAAAATGGCTCATTCAATTGTGTAACTGTAACCTGTAGTTAAGAAGATGGTTAAGAAAGAGTTTACTGAGAAATGGACTGATACTGGAGAAGATATGAAAAATGCTAGAAATCAAGATCATCTTATGAAAAAATAAAAGGAATTAATGGATATGTAAGATGATTTAGATGAAGAAGGTTAGAAAATTACGGAATTTTTGAAAAATAGAAACCTTGATTTAATGGCAGTAGGAGAATCTAAAGCATAAGCTAATTTGAAAGAAGTATTGAAAGACTTAGGAAAAAAAAGAAGAATTACGAATGAAATTGATGATGAAGCTGCAGAGATTGAGGAATAATAACATAAAGAAAGAGAATAGATATTTAATTTAGAAAACACACTTATGGAAAGTATAAGAGGAGTTTAGAAATAAGCTTAAGAAAAAGCATTATAAGATATTAAGGCAGGTAAGGCATTAATGAAGAATGGATAATTAGTTTATATGGAAGTAGGGGTAAGTTAGACAGATAAAATGAAAATTGAAATTGAATTCTAAGAAAAGATGTAATAGCATAGAAAAGAAGGAGCAGAGAGAGAATCCAAAATCTTATAATTAGAGAGAAAAGTAAAAGATTTAGGAATTGAAAAAGAAGCTTATATTCAATAATTGAGTAATATTAACAATTAATTAACTAAAACAAATTTAGAAAGTAAGAAGTTATAGGAATAATTGAAATCAAAAGAAAAGGTAAACAATGAATAATAGGCTGTAATTAATAAAACAGATTCAGAAAAAATAAGAAAATTAGTTGAGGATAATATAAAGATGAAATTCAGAATAAAGAATCTTATCGATAGTGTTGCAGGTCTAGAGAAGGAATATAATAGAAGTTTAGAAAGATTTAGATTATTTATATAGAATTCTAATATAAGTGAAGATCAAAAGAAATTGATTTTAAATTCATTAGACAATCTATTGAGATTTGATTTTAATGATAAATTAAATTTATAAGAGATGAAAGAATTAATGGTAGTAGATGATTTATTGAAAGATCCTCTATTTAAATAGATTTGTGGATCTGATATTTCTGCAATAACTAGATAAGTTAAAAAGGATGAATTAACGAGAAAATAAAAATTGGCTAAAGTCCCATTTTATGATCCTTTGTTTGATCCAGAATTTATAAATCCTGGAGAAAAGATAATCACTAGAAAAGTTATGAAACTTGTCAAAAGATAAAATAGTTAAGGAGAATGGATAGAAGAAGAAATGGAAGTAGAAGAAGAAGTTGTAGTAAATGCATAAGGTGAAGAATTAAGGGTTAGAGATAAACCAATAATGATTTAATAATCAAAATAAACATAATAATTTTTAGAATAATTTGGTGGATTTGCTGTTGGAGGAGCCAAAATAAAGATACCATCAAAGCCTATTACTAAAGACGGAAGATAAGTACAACTAAATGAATGGTTTGAAGACAGTTCTGGTAAAAAAGTAAGGAAAGTCTAAGCGAAAGATGGAGAAGAGACATATGAAGTATAAGAAGAGTATATAGATGAGCATGGGAAAAAATAAATAAGAATTAAATAAATGAAAGTAAAGAAAGATAAAAATGGAAATGATTATGTTGAAGAAGAATTTGTTGATGAAAAGGGTAGAAAACAGAAAGTAGCTAAAGTATTTATAAATAATAAAAATTTAGAGAGTAACAAAAGATAAAGATGGTAATGATATTATTGAAGAAATTACTATTGATGAATTAGGTAATAAAACAACCAAAAAGTAAAAAGTTTATAAGGATAAAGATGGTAATGAAGTTGTAGAAGAAGAAATTATTGATTAGTTTGGTAATGTAACAACAATTAAAAGAAAGATAGTTAAAGATGCTAATGGAAATTAAGTTATTATAGAAGAAAAAACTGATGCAAATGGAAATAAATCTATAGCTACTATAAAAAAGAATTAATTTGGATAAAATATCATACAAGAATAAATTATAGATAAAAATGGAAAAATATAACAATTGGAAAAAAAAATAATTGTGGAAAATGGAAATGTTATAACAGAAGAAGTTATGTTAGATGAAAATGGTAAGAAAATTATCAAAAGAATTAAAATCAAAAAAGATGAATATGGAAATGATATTATTGAAGAAGAAATTATCAATCCTGATGGATCTATTACTATTAAAACATCTAAAAAGAAAAAGAATCCTGATGGTACATATACTGTAGAAACAGAAATCATGGATTAAAATGGAAATATCACTGTTGTTAAGTAACGTTAATTTAAAGATAAAAATGGAAATATTATTACTGAATAAGAATCTATTGATCCTTAAACAGGAACAAAAATTATAACCAAAACATTGAAAGATTAAAATGGAAAGGAAACAGTTTAAAAACAAATTATTGGAACTGATGGAAAAATTACACACACACAAAAATAAGTCTAAATTGATAAAGAAGGCAATCCAATAGAAGTTGAAAATATCTAAGGAGAAAATGGATAGCAATAAACTGTTTAAAGGAAAATTTATAAAGATAGGAATGGAAATGAAATCAAAGAAGAAATAATCACGGATGAATAAGGAAATAAAAGATTAATTAAAACAAGAGTTATCAAAGATAAAGATGGAAATAACATTATTGAAGAAATAACTACTAATGCTGATGGAAGTAAAATTACAGTAAAAAAAAAATAATATAAAGATAAAGATGGACTTGAAATTACAGAAATTGAAACTATAGATTCTAATGGAAATAAGGTTGTCATTAGAACTAAAATAGGATAAAATGGAGAATAAATTATAGAAGAAACTAGAATTGGAAAAGATGGTAAGGTTGAAAAAATAATCAAGAAATTTAATAAAGACAAAAATGGTAATATTGTTGTGGAAGAAACTAAAATCTCTTCAGATGGAACTAAAACTGTGAAAATCATAAAATTAGGTACAGAAGATAGAGAAATTTAGACTGAGGGTATCTTTGATTTTAATGATAAATCATCTTCATTATTAGATTAAATTTTAGAATAGTTAAGTAATTTGGGATTGGAAAAAAGTAAGTAAGAATAAATTAGAAATTGGGTGATGCTTAAATAACAAATTTAGGTTAAAAGAACAACAAAATAGCAATAGCAAATGTAATAACATGATTCTGATGATGAGGAAGTATTAAGACCTAGACCATAATCTGCTCGATCAAACAATTCTTTAGATTCTTTGGATGAAGATTAACCTGAAGAAGATTAATCGAATAAACTATATTAAAAAATAATGCAATCTAAAAATGGGCAAATGGGGGAGGTTCTGAGATAAATTAGAAATTAACTAGGGAAGCAGGGTAAATATTCATATTATCTTTCAAATAGGAAATGAATAAATATCTTTTGAAGAATTCAAAGAATATATGAAAAAAATGAGATAAATTCATACTCGTTGTGGTGATAATTGTCCTCATTTAAGAAGGTTCTATGAAAAAATTGGTTTTGCAACAAAAAAATATAAGAGAAGATTTTTAAAAATGAACTTAACCAAATTAGATGCCAAAACGAAACTTCCATAACTTTAGAATTTTAGTACAATAAAATGATATTAATAATATTATTATATAATTTTTATTCACTACATCACTACCTTAAGAAATATCATATATAATATTGAATATTGATCATCATAAAATTGAAATTTAAGATGTTAAGAATAAATTATCAAACTAAATATAACAACTATCTATAAATTTTAATTATCAATAATGTAAAAATCCTAACTGATTAGAGTTTTAAGTGATTCTAATAAATGCCCAATCCCTTTTTAGTTGTCAAGATAGTAAAGTTAAGAAACTTTAACAGGATTTACATAATGTTTATCAAATGATCGAGAACATGTTAGATTGACAAGATAAGTAAATTAGTTAAAAAAAGAGAATGAAATATTATAAATAAAAATAAAACAATTAGAATAATAGGATTTTAAAACAAAGATAGTGAGTTTAGAATAAAAGAATAAATAATTAGAAGTATAATTAGATGCTTATAAAAAATTACCAATTGAACAAATAACCTCTTTAATTGATGACAATGAAAGATTGACAAATATGGTTGAGAAATAATCTAATAAAATAAAATAATTATTAACATAAATAGATGAACTTAAGGAAACTTCGTTTTAAAATGAAGGAAAAAATGATCTTATAATAGCCATGATTTAAGTATAAATTGTATTAATAAAATTAAGGAATTAGAGAACCAAAGACTTTATGTTTAAGATGAACATAAAAAGCAAAAAGCTTTGAACTAAGAGAAATAAATAATTTATATAGAACTTTAAATAGCTAAACAATAGATTAAAGAATTAAATTAAGGAATAGAAAAGATTAAGATGCAAAATTTAGAGAGTAGTGAACCTTGTGATGTTTTGCATTAGGATTACTTAAAAAGTCATGACGCAGTATTAAATTTCTTAAAACAATAATATTGATTAATAAAAAAAGATATAATTCCCAACATAAATTAAATTTAAATAAATTTATGAATAACTAAGAAAGAACCTTCATAATGGTCAAACCAGACGGAGTCTAAAGAAGACTTGTCGGAAAAATCCTTTAAAGATTTGAAGACAGAGGATTCAAACTCATTGCCCTTAAATTTGTTGCACCAGACTAAGGTCTTTTGACTTAGCACTATGCTGATTTGAAGGAAAGACCTTTCTTCCCAAGTCTTTTAAAATATGTCAGTTCAGGTCCAGTTGCTGCTATGGTTTGGGAAGGAAAGGATGGTATAGAATTGTGTTATTTTATATAGCTGTCAAGACAGGAAGAGTCATGTTAGGTGAAACAAACCCACTTGCATCAAAACCAGGAACAATCAGAGGAGATTTTGCTATTGATGTTGGAAGAAATGTTATTCACGGATCAGACTCAGTTGAATCAGCCAATAAGGAAATCAGTTTATGGTTCTAACCTTAAGAATTGGTTAACTGGAATACCAATGACCACGGATGGGTTTATGAATGATGAATGTGTACAAAATAAAATAAATAACAACTTAAAAGTCTGAAAAGTAGTCTTTTATATTATTCTATTCTACATTCTAAATATTTCAAAGAGCAATTAATTTTATAAGAATTTATAAGAATATTGAAGATTGTCAAATTCTTCTTAATATTTCATTTTATAACACTATTACATCGCTAAGAATTTATTCCATTTTAGACATTTGATCAGTTAGATTTGCATCATCATTAACACTTTCAGGAAACCAAGTAATATCATCTGATTCTAATTTGGCATGTATCCAATATTCAAGACCAGTGTATTCTGTCCACTCTTTTAATTTTAAGCATTTCACATAGAAAATGTAATTCCACATATAATGCAACTGATGAGTGTGTTCATCAAATGATATATTCATCTTTTCCAAATCAGTTCTTGATGCTGCACAAATAAAACATTTATTTTTAATATCTTCTTCTATCTTTTATCTTTAATCTCTTAATTCAGCAAAAGTATCAATCATAATACCCTGTATAATGTTAGTGAATAGCAATCCAAAGAAAACAGTAAAAAGCATATCAAAAAAGAATTTTAAGGGGTCCCAATTTATCATACTATTACCAATAACCCCTGAAGTAATTAAAGTTATCATGCATGTAATTAATGAATTACAAGTTTCAGTCTGTTCTCCTTAATAGATATCATCAAAATAAACATTAAAACTAATCACAGAAAAGGCAAACACAAAAAGTATTCCCAATAATCCAACTACAAATAACTGTTTAGCATTATATGATATTGCTTAGAATACATTTTTAAGTAGTGAATTTCTACTAAATATTTCAACTAAATGTATCACATAAAAATTTGAATTGAAAAATACTCCATAACAGGATATTATAACCAGAAACAATAAAATAAGACATGAATCTTCTTTAAAAAATACAATATAAGATAATAAACTATCTTTTTTTTTACGATTCTTTTCTATTGCTATTGGAACTCTTTATAAACTGACCATAATAAATAATGCTATTTATGAGAATAGTTGTCCCAAAGATAATAGATTTATTATTAATTGATTTATTTAATTTGAATATAAAAAATAGGTGTTCTCCTTGACTACAACAGTATAAAAAAATATCTAAAAAAATAATAAAATATATTGTTACCATAGCTAAATTAATTAATACAGCAAATGTAGATGATAGATTTTATAATAAATCAAGATTTTACTAAGTAATTGGAATTCTAAAGTGATTTAATTTATAATTGTGTTCTAATTCATAAAATAAAATTTCAGACTAAGATAACATTCCAACTAATTTATCTCTTTATGTTTCTCTATTTACTGTAAATAATAATTCTTATTTTGTTTATTCTGATAATAAATGAAAATAAGGATGAAAAGGAAAAAATACCTTCATCTTTTTCCCATAATAAATAATTTCAATTTTATGGATTAGATTTTATAATTTTAAAAAAATAGTTGGAAGTTCTGGAAATTATTCCATTTTCTCTTAAAATTAAACTAACCATTTATTGTCAGAATGTTAAGTCATTTATTATTGGATTATACAAACATTTAAAATTTTTTACATATCACTATCAAATACTTTATCTTAAAGTAGTAAAACTTATTCTAAATCTGATGAATTTTAAATATTCAAAGATTCTAAATTATTTTTTAGAAAGTTTATTAAAAATTGAGCTTCTAATTTATTGGATAGATCTTTATATATCTTTTCTTCATTTCCTTCTAAAACTGATAAGACTGCTTATAAAATTTTATTTTAAAGTTCCTACAATTCTTATATATCTTCAGAATTTTCAAATAATCTTTAAATTTAATTATTTTTATCATTAAAGAATTATGCCATATGACTTGCATCCTCAAAGAATGTAGTATTACATAATGTAATTTGATTATCAATACAAGGCAATTATATAACTTCATTTACAAAGTCTAACATTGATTATGGAATAACAATAATTGCTTTTGATAGAATTTTAAAGTAAACCCTTAATTATACACTAGCAAATTCAATGAAATTAGTTGATAATATTTTTGGATTATTCATTTAATCTGTTTATTATCTTATATATTTTTTCATTTCTACATTATTATTTTCACAAAACAATTACATAACTCTAAAAAATCTACAAATAACATCCAAACACAACTTTTTAAATGCTGTCTCTTTAGCATCATCTGGATCAATAACATTCAATCTAATCATTGTTTAAGTATCAACATCAAAAAAGTCATAATTATCAACTGTCTAAATTAATTCTGAACTTTCAGTCTATTCTTAGGTAATTATTGAAAAATTATTATTAATGACTTAAGTTAATTTACTAATTAAAACTCGAAAATTAGTTAGTACTGTATTTTATTCATCTTTTTTCAATTTTTCCAAAATAGCATTTTAAGCCTTTGTATTCCCACCTAACAAAAATGCTATTAAAAACAACAAACATTCACTTAATAAATCTAATCTAATTTCTAATTTCTATTCAGAAAAAAGTGCTATAACTAAATCAGCAGCACCACAATCAACTAAAAAATGTTAAGCATTTTCAATTTCTTATTTATAATCAATCCAATATTCACTTGGCCATTAATCAACTGATACTAATTAAATACTATTAGCCTAATTCTTTTCAGTTATTAATTTGCTTATCATTTTTAAAAAGAATATTCTTAAATCATCTGTAAATTGAGCCTCATTTGATATACTCATATGAATTATATTTTAAATGTAATGTTTTAAAGATGTAACTTCAAATTTAGTTTAATAAGCCAACATTGATTCTTATCCAATCGACAACATTTTTTTACAAGCTTCAAGAAATTCTTCTTCAAGAAATATTTAAAATGAAGAAGACAAACTCAAGATGTTAATGACTCTTTTAAGTTTATGATTAATCTTTTCATTCAAATCTTCAGGTTATAAAGATGATCTCTTTGTATTTTTCCAATATTTCACTAAATTTCCTAAAGCTTATTTGCCTTAAGTAAATCTATCAACTGAAAATATAGAATCTATTAAACTTTTTTTATAGTCCTCTTCATTATTTTAAAATCTACTTGTATTTTCAAGAGAATTTCTTATTTCTGAATCTATTGCCTCAGAAGAGATTATCAAATTTGAAGAACTTAATTAAAGTGCTTTTTCATAAGAATTAATTTATTTTAAAGTCAATACAAATAGTTAATCTCTTATTTTCAATACTTATAGATCAAATGTTGAGACTATGCTATGTAGGATATTTAAAATGATTTTTGATAAATGTCCTATATTTTACTTTTAATAAAATCTTTCAATTAATATTAGCTTTTATATTAAATCAAATATTTATAGATGGATTATTAATTTATTTTTACCTCTGTTTAATTATAATTACTCTTCTAAATCTTCTAAAAATTCAATATTATTAAAAACATAATGCAAAGTAATCAATATTTCTTCTAAATATAAATAAATGTATGAAATTAAATATTTATATCTAATTGGATTGACTATTATAATTTAATTAAAGAATGAAAGACTTTGATTAGATTTTAATTCTATAATACATTCTAAATCATCTAAAATTGTTATGAAATCCACAGAAATAAATTAAGTAACTACATCCCTGCCCTAACAATAATAAAGTCTATTTGTATATGCTCTTAAATATCTTTTTAATGGCCATACTTACTATGACAAAGATAATAATTTTATTAGATCTGGGAATGTATGAATCTTACGACATTTTTTTTGATTAACTTTGTGTTATTCTTCAACTAATTAACTGAAAAGACCAAAAAATGTATACATATAAGTAAGTTCTGAACTTATATCAATTTAAATCTAATCCTTATTTAATTTTAAGTATTCTATTTAGTATTAATTTATATAATAAGAAACTTGATCTTCAGTTAGTATTAAATTCTCAATAATTGGTTCAGAAGTTTATGATGTAACATCACTAAAACTTTATTCAGAGTTTTAAGTAGCCATAATATCTGAGGTTGCTAGATTTAAACTTAGAATAAGGTTTGAGTATGAATTTTCTTATAAGTTTTATAAAGTTAAAGTTTGATTTTGTGGTATGTATGATGAATTAAATATTAAAATAATTCTCAAAAAATCTAGTAACTTTGATTTGTAGTAATTATTCAAAGGTTAACTATCACATTATTTGAGAACCATTTATAAAACATTTGGAATCTCTCTTTAACTATAAATTAATGGTTTATTATTTGCAAATAATGCTTTCAAGAAATCAATCATTCCAATATTATATTATAAATGAGAATACATAGATTCTTTATATTTTGATAAAGCTATTTTATTTTCCATATGATTCCAAATAATTAATGTTAAATAATCATAACAAGCATGTAATAATTTCCAATAAATTTCAGATAAAGAAGGAACAAATATTTTAATAAAGTTTAAAATTGGAATATGTAATTCTTGGGCTATTAATAAAGACTAATGAAGTCTATAGTTAAGTTCTCTTTCATGATAAATGATTCTCGATTTATTGTCAGGATAATAATCTTCATAATTCAAAGATGTTTATTGTTTAGTTTTATCAAAATCTTTTTTTAAATATCTATTAAGTCTTTATAAATTTTAAATAAGACCTGCCTTTTAAGCTTCTTATTGATTTAAATTCCAAATAATATTTTATTTTTGAAATGTTGGACTATTTTCATTATACATTTCTATAAAATAAGAATCAGTTAAAATATCAAATTTATTAAATATTAAAGAACTTAATTCAGATAATTCTAATGTTTTTCCTGAAACTATAATAATGATTTTTTCAAAATTAGATATTAATTCTTTTCTTTGTCCATAAGCTCTTTTTAATATCTCAAGTGAATATTTAGGCAATAAAGGATTTTCATAGAATGATAATTCAGCAAATATTAATTCAAAAAATTCAACATCAGACAAAGATCTTTTTTGTAATAATAATTTAAATTTTGAAATCCAATTTTAAGGATCATAAAATACTTTTTCCTCTTCTGTAGATTTCTTTTTTAATTTATCAGCAATAGATTTAGCAGTTGGTTTTATACTCTCACTTGTAAATAATGTTTTAATTTTTGAATTTGATTTGATATTTCTACTACTTCCTTATTATTTCTATTCAACATTTTCAATAATCTTTAATTCAATTAATAGTGATTTTAAAAGTTTTGCAGCTTAAAATACTCTTAAATTTGCTTCAAAATCAAAAATCTTTTAAATAATTTCACAAGCTAATTACTTACATGAAATTTTAACACTATTTGATTCAGATAATCTTGTAGCTTTAAGTTTATGATCAATAAAACTTTGTACATAAGTACCTTATTAACTTGAAAACATAGAATTTTCTTTCTCATTCCCAAAAGAAAATTCATTTATACTACTACAAATTTGATACATATAATTTAAAATTTGTTCTATTTAATCTAAATTTACATAAAATCCAAAATCCAATTGACAACCAATTATTTTTAATATTTCTTAAAGAGTTCTTTAAAATTCAATGTTCTTCCATAAATTCTTATTTTTTTCCAATTATATTAATACAAATAAATTAAATTCTTATAAAGGATGATTAGAATCTATAACTTCTGTAAATTGAGGGTATTCATCATCTAAGGCTGAAAATATTTAAACTCTTTTAATCCTTTTAACCTTTTCAAATGGAACATTATCTATATAAGCATATCTAATTAATTTTAATATTGGTCTCATAATGCTAAATCTTGAATTCTTTTCTGCTTCTACAAGAATTTTTAATAAAATTTATAAAGGAAAATTATCATCTACATATTTTTTAGCATATTTATTCCTCTTCATACAAATGTCACCTAATAAAACGAAATAACTTTGAAAATAATTCCATTATTAGAATGAATCAACTTTTTGACTTTCTCGATAAAATTCTTCAAATGTTCTGAATTTATTTATTTTTTAGATAGGGCATAATACTTATAATTATTGTTGTTCATCAATTTTAAATTGAAAACAAAAATCTAATATTATTAATATATATTTATACCAAATCCAATTTTAAAAAAAAATTATTGTAATACTAAAGATTGATTCTCTTTGACAGGTTGACCATTAGATACACAAATTGAACTTAAAATTTTTAAATATTTCTCATGAGGAACTTGAGATCCAATAATTTCAATGATCCTAATAACAAGATTTTAATTTAAGAATTTTTTGATAGCTAAAACATTATTATCCAATATTTCTGCTAAGAATCTTTGAATATATGGTTCACTCACCATTATGTATTAATGAAGATACATTTCCATCCATTAAGAAGCGTAAGTTTTATTTGCATTATTATTTTAAATTAATTTAGTAAGTAATGAATAAGTCTCAGAAAATAAAGTTTTTATTAGTTATTTTTGATGTTTCCAAAATAAAAGCTTTTTTGTTCCAGATTTATAACATAAAGAATATAAGATTTCAATTAAGATTTCTATATAATATAATTCTTTCATAATTATTTATCTTCTTGAATTAACAAATGCATCTACTTCTTCATCTTTTTCTTCATCAATTTCTAAATTAATAATAAATTTGCTTAAACCAGATAACAATTTTTCTATTTACTTTATTTATTCTAAATTAGCCATTGAAGCAAAATATTAATGATTAACTTTAAGTGCTCCTGAAAAATTAATTAAATATTCCAAAGCAGAAAATGCTTATATAAGTTCAGTCTTATAATTATTTTCAACTCTCTTAATAATAAAAGCATCTGTTGTTTTTTTACCCTTAAAAGCAGTTTTAAATAGATTCTCTTCTGTTTATGTATGTTTATTAAAAAATCCTCCAAGAGAACTTATATCTTTAATTTGACCAAAAGATTATTGAGTATGATGTTAATTCAATTTAATTAATGTTAAAGTATTGTCATCATGTACTAAATTAACATAAGAGCCATCAACAAATTCTTAATCATGATTATTAGCTAATTATAAATCAATTGGAGTTCCTATATCATCAATAAAAGCCTAAATGCAATCATCATCATCCAATCTTTCTGCACATTTTATTAGCTTTCCAGTTAAATAATGTCTTAGAAAAATAGTCTAATAAATATGTTTATTTCTTTTGTGTTATGTCAATTATCCAACATTAGGACCTGTCCCAGCTCCAACATTTGCAGATGTTCTTCCAGAAGATTAATGAGTGCCAGGTAACCCAATTAAAGAAAGTGGCAAAGATACCTTTGTAGCCAAAATAGATGGAAGTCTTGTTATTATTGGTTTGGATTAAAGTTAGTGAATTGTTTATTGACATTTTTATTAAGTTTTGTCCTAAGTAAATGTTATTTCCCATAAACAATCTATAGGAACTTAAGTCTTTTGATCAATCAATTTAAGTGCTAATGAATTCTTTCTCAAATCAATGCAAAGATAAGAATTGTTCTAAGTAAAGTTGAAGATACATATATCTCTATCTTATATTAAATTAGATGGTGAGATATATTCTTCATATGATTGATATTAATCTATTTTCCAACTGCTTGTTGAATTATGACTTATTATTAATTCATATCTATGTGATTCACTTGAAAGACCTTTTAAATCAGGTCTTAAATCAGATAATGGAGGTTTGTGATCTAATTAAACAGGAGCCTTTAAACTCTTTTCTAACCAAAATTTTGATGAATCTGAAAGAATTTTGACTTATTCTTTAGTTTAAATTGGTCTGCCTGTTTTTTAATGACTTTTGCAGGCCTCTAATTTAAAAATGATGTTGCTTGATAAATAAGGTTGAAGTTTAATTTTGAATGAATCACTTCTTTGATCACTACATTCATCTGAGGATACTAAATAATATCCAGATTCAATATGTTTAAAAAGTGCTTCAGCTCTATTCTAAAATAATCTGATACCCAAAATATAGTTCTTCATTCATTTTGTTTTCAATCATTGCCAAATATTATTCTTTTTCTGATTTTACTCTATATAATAATCCTTTATTTCTTTCCCTTTCATATAGTATATATGTTTACTTTGTTTTGTAATATTCATCGTGAATCTCAAAACTTCCTCTTGGTAAAAGTTAAAATAAGCCTTCTCTAAAATTATTCAAATCATTCAGATCTTCGTAAGTTTAATAATACACTGCCTTATCGAAGAATCTAATCTTAATTCAAAACTCTTTTACCCTTTTGCTGAAATGAATCCTTATCCTCCTATATCAGTTTTTCCCTGAATACGCACTATGGACCCATATTTTAAATTTTGTTATGGTTTCATTCAAAATTATTCTAATAATAATAATATTCTGTCAAAAATTTCATTAAATTTATGTATATAGTTATGAATATGAGTGTATGTGAAGAAAAATTAATATTAATTAATTAGTAATGCTTTTCTCTATTGATATTTCATATTATTACATAAATATAAAAAAAAGTCTTAAGAATTTATATTAAATTTAATTATGTTGAGGAATACTTAATATTTCAAAAAAATTCATGATGCATTATTTAAATTATTCTATGGCAAACCTAAAAAATTAATTCCAAGGACTTTAGAAGGTCCCATCATTTGGCCATTTTTTTAAAGGTCTTAGGAGATGGAAAAAATAAAACATTTTATATCCTACCAAGAAAATATTTTCAAACAATAGGTCAACTCAAAAAATACAGTATTTGTTGTTGGAGCCAAGAGTACTGGTAAAAGTTGGTTTTTAAGAAATGCTTGCAAAAATTCAATAATAATAGATAATACACATATAAATTTTTAGTCATTTTTTGAATCAATGAAAATTGACATAATAAAAAAGGTTTCTGATCGAAAATTAGTGACAAATCAAGAGATACTTTAAATTGCATTATAAAAATATTTGCCTTAATACTTAAACATTTATTTTAATTAATTTATTAGAGATTAATTATCAGAAAATATTAAATAAGAATTATAGGTTTCTGTAAATTCAGAAAATCAAGTAACAAAATTAGATTGGGATACAGGAGAACTTGAATTTTGGGTAGAGGATGCAAAATAAATATAAATAAACTCCTCTAATTCATTAAATATTGAAAATAATTTTTTTTAATTAGCAAAATTAATTTATAAAGATGAAGATTGTTTTGGATGTTTAAATTTAATGATGGATCTAATTCAATAAATTGAAATTGATAAAATTAATAATCCTATTAAAATTAATACCACTATTGCAGGTATTCTTTATTTTATTAACGTATAGCTCAATAGTAAATAGACTTTCTCTTTGATATCCTTAATTATGTTTCAGGGTTTGATAAGAGCAGTAATAAGAAGCATGAGATTTCTTTAGTTTTAATGAACATAGACAAGTTATTAGAATATTATAAATATGATGCTGAAACAATAGATTTCTTTGATCACTTAATATTAAGAACATATAATCCATATGGCATTCGAAATCACTTTCCTTTGGTAATTGAATCTAACAATAGCAAATTTTTTAATAGAGATATGATGGAGATGATGAATATTGAGTTAAGTACAGTTTTGCACATAGACATTTCTGATATTAATAAAGAATAGATTAAAAGTTAGATAGAAGGAATATTTACATAGTAAAGCTTAGAAACTAATTTAGAGAGGAGATTGATTAAATATATGAACGAGTTGGAGGCTCATTATAAGTGTGGCATTAATTGACTAAGTAAGCTGTAACAAATGATGAATTTGAATTGGAGAAATGGTTTGAATAGTTCAGTAAATTAGAATATAACAAATTCAATTATTTGATGAATATGACTTTAATTAATAATGAGATAAGTAATTAACTTGATAATAATAATGTTGATGCTAATATTTATAGAATGATGAATGCATTACATCATTTTAATGGGAAAATGTTTACAGGAACTTACTATGCAGATATGTTATTGATGGAAAGTCCAATTATTCATGCATTATAATAAGAGAATGTTCTGTATCATCCTAAATATTTATCTCATTTATATTTTACTTACAAATATTATAATATGTTTTGTGGACAATATTTATAAAGAAGAAAAAGTATAAAATAGAATAAATTTAGAATAAATATTATATTGGCCTGAGGAAGAAAAGGATGCAGATTTGTTAGTTTCAGCATTTAAATTGGAAAGAAAGAAAAGAGGAGAATATTTAGTATAAGTTACTGATGAACCCAGAAAATATATATATGATGATATAAGAAAAGAGGAGAGACCATATCATGAGTATTATGTATGAAGAATAATTGAAATTTATCATCTTATAAAAATATTGTTTATCTAAATTAAATCTTAAGGATTCACATATTAAGTTGAAAATGATTTGTAAATAGTCATGTGAGTCTACTCGAAATTTACTGATGAATATTAGATATATTTAATTAACTATCATAAATTTAATAAATAAAAATTATGTATGAAAATGATAATACAGATACTGCTGACAGTCATCATAAAGTATATAATTATTAAATAAAGAATGAGGAATTGATTGAAGAGTTATAAAAGTATTGGAGATTGGTGATTTCTCATATGGGATAGAACTACTAACATCTATTAAAATTGTCAAGTGATTCTGATGCACTAGAATTAGTTTAATCATTGATAATTTTAGAAGATATTCGATTTAATGAATAGAAAGTTCCATAAAATCATGATTTGGAAAATGAAATTATGCAATTTAAATAATAAATTTCTAACCAAAATAGTGATTTAGAATCAAAAACTAAACTCATACATGAATTAATATAAAAACAAACTTAATTGTAAGAGTAGAATTAAGAAATACTTCTAAAATTGATAAAAAAAGAAGATGAAAATTCCAGTAAAATAGCTCAACTTCAAAAAGAAATGAAAAACAATAACAAAATTTAGAGTTAGATGCCATCATAATTATAATCTGCTCGATTACCAAATTAACAGTATAGTTAATCAACTAAATGTTCTCCCTAACCTAGAGAATTCAGACAACTAAACAGCTATTATTAAACAACAGTAAGTAAGTTAATAAAAGTTTCGGGTACTCATAATAATACAATTAAAAATAATAGTAATATTGTTTTTTAATGAAGAAATGCTTGATTGTTATAAAAATTTTTCTTCTGATAAATTTATTGTCTCTTATGAATTACAAAATCAATGATCATTCTAATTTAATATTTTTAAAATCTCCTTTTTTAGTTGCCATTTCAGCAGGTCTAGCTTCAATATTTTCTGTAGGAGGTCTAATACCCTAAAAAATATAAATGAAAATAAATACTTTATTAGACTATTTGGTACCAATAGCAGTTTTTTTATTATTAAATTCTCTCCATTTATTAACTCTTTCATCTCGAGTCTTTTCCCATTCTTCTTCAGTCAAAACTTTATATTATTCCAACATTTTTCTTCTTTCATATTCATCTAATTTATATCTCTTTTATGATTATTCCAATCTTGTAAGATGTTATTTTCTGTCTTCTATTTCACTAAATAAATTCTTGCATTATTTTTAAAAATCACTTTCAAAAGTATCAGCTTTAAAATAAATTCAAAATTCTACGTGGTAAAGGAGCTACTCCTGTTTTT